>CAJNIZ010043241.1:41335-57744 GCA_905231905.1 Symbiodinium pilosum
CTAAACCCTAAACCTGTAAGACCATGGTATGCCTCGAATATACTTCTCGTGGCTTCTCCGGAGCCCTGGAACTCGAGTAGTGTACATCAGGTTAATAATCCTTTAAGTAGATAGAATATGGGGTATATGGGGATCTTATGATAATATACACAAAGCCATACTCTATTTACTTAAGGGGGACTATAGCTTGAGATGCGCTTCCATGAACCCTGGCACCCCAACCCAAGCACTACGCGCTTAAGATAGAGTTCTGGAAAAGTCAAGCTTCCTGAAAAATAGGTATCGCTCTCCAAAAGGTTCCTTATTATACCCAAGTTCTAATGTGTGCCAAATTTACCAGAAGTCGGCATTGAGTCACCTAGCACCACAAACCCATAAATCTTCAATTGCCAGCTAGCTTCCGGCCCTCAACGCCAGAAGCCTCCCAAGCCCAAACCCTAAACCCTTACTTCCCAGGCCGAACTGAACTCCCCAACTCTTGCACTACAAGCTGCTGCTGGGGTAGCAGAGGCTTGAGGCGAGCTCTATCACTCACCTCCTCTGAGAGTAAAACTGTAAAGGCTTTCGGGTCTAGGGTAAAATAGTAAACCCACCCACCCCCTAAGCAGAAATATTTCCCCAAATCAGTAGGGGAGGTTTATCATAAGGGGAGGTGGAGTATGATGCATTGTGAGACCTAAGCCCTCAACTCCAAACCCTAAACCCGATGTTGAGACCTCGAGATGCTGCCATCCCTTAGGGCAGTCCCTGTCACTCCACCCGAAAACCCTGATCTGTGAACTCTGAAGCCCGCAAGCCTCACACACCTGACTACCGAACTCTAAAGCACACTAAAAGCCCTACCCGCTTAAACCTAAGGCTCCCAATAGCCCAATCTAGGTATTATTTGTAGACTTTAGGGCCTCGCAAAAATGTCACTGGTAGACTTCGAGCCCCGGGCAAAGAAAAAGAAACCCCAAACCCAAGCCACCAACCCTCCATGGAGCTTCAGGCGAATCGTAGCCCAATGAATGATATTTTGACTTACGACAACCCACTTACCCTAAAACCAAAACCCTAAACAAAGCAAAACCCCTAAACCCTAAATCCTAAACCCTGCACCCTAAACCCTGAAACCTAGACCCTAAAATCCTAAACCCTGAACCCTAAAACCTAAACCCTAAACCCTGAACCCTAAACCTTGAATCCTAAACCCTAATTAAATCCCAATGACTTAACCCTGAACCCTAAACCCTGAACCGTAAATCCCAATCCCCCCCCCAAAAAAAAAACCTCCAACAAGTGCAGCTCACCTCCGAGGTGGGCGGCTCCGGGAGGCGGTCCAGGGCCCCGGAGCCGCCGTCTGCCGCCTCGCACAAGAGAAAAATGCTGATTAGGGCTTAGGGTTTAAGGTTTAAGGTTTATAGGGCTTAGGGTTTAGGGCTGAGGGTCTAGGGTGTAGGGTTTTAAGTCTAGGGTTTAGGGTGTCGGGTTTAGGGTTTAGGGTTGGGGGCGTGGGGTTTTAGTCTAGGGTTTATAATTTAGGGTTTGGGGTTCCGGGTGTAAAGGGTTTAGGGTGCAGGGTCTAAAGTTGTAGGGATGCTATCCTCCGTAAGCACCCCCGTAGAGCTATAACAAAAGAATGTCATTGTCGATAGTTCCTAGGGTTGAGGGTTTCAGCAACACTGGGGCATTAGGAGTCCTTGTATACGGGTTATGTAAGGAGATTCCCCCTACAATGGAGAATAGCATGGAAAATGACATGGAAACTGGGCTTTTATAGGGGATCAGAAGGATTATAGCGGTCAGGGGGACAAGTAACTGGGTTAATAATGAGGATAACTAGGGTTTTGGGGGCTATAGGCGTCCTTACGAAATCCCACTGACCCTTCAAGTACAGGGGAATGGAGCATGATATGGAAAAACGAATTGGAATTCAAATGGAAACTGTGAGCTTTTCGGAACATGCACACACACATATGTATATCTAATATACCGATATATATATATATACAAAATACAAATGTGTGTATGGATGTATATATGTAGACGGCTCAGGGCTCACTCACCAGTTGTCAGCAGGGAATGAAGATACTGCACGCAAAGGGTACCTTTTGACTTTTTCGGTAGGGTTGAAGGTTTACAGTGCAAGGAATGGAAAAGGAAATGAAACTGCCATTTAGGGTTAAGAGATTAGGGAGTAGCGAATTCAGACGACTAGTGTACCTCAAAGATCCAATCCTCCATTCCCAACTAGCAACCAGCAAGGACACGAGGTGAATGACAACTCCAATAGGCCCCTTTAAAGGAGCAAAGTTTGAAGTTTCTCAAGATATTCCTTATAGAATCTGTACTCGCCACCTCCTTAATTCACCCTCATCCCAAATAGTCTCTATATGAGCCATAGTCTAAACAAGTATCCCCCTTAATAAGCCCTAAAGTAGTCCCCTATATACTCCCCCATATAATCTCCTTTATGGAGTTCAGGCGATGACTCATATATCCATCGGAGCGTTCAGCGCTCATGGAGCTCAGGGTGAGGGGTTTGGCAACTGGGGATGGTGCCGGGTTTGCCCTAAACCTCAAATTTGGGTTTAGGGTTTAGGGTTTAGGGTTTAGGCTGTAAGGTTTAGGGTTTAGGGTATAAGGTTTAGGGTTTAGGGTTTAGGCCTCCGAAGGTACTTGAAAACAACAGGGTGGCTCGATCCCGTTTCGCATAATTTGGAAAGAAGGATGCTGAAACGCACGGGTTCAATGTGGGAGCGACACCTTAAACACTGACCCTAAACCCCAAATTTTGGGAGGCCTCGTCGTACAGCAGCCGGTACGCCTCTTCTAGGGCTTGCCTCAGTGAATGTCTCGCAAGGCTCCAGTATGCTTGTTCAGCGGGCTGCCTAGCTGTGCTGGGTGCGTGTGCCTAGTTAATCGAAATCCCGTGCGACCTTTACAAACGGTTGCTACTTCGATGACCGAAGTATTCTAGTTGAAGCCAGTCACCGCTTTGGCAAATTAGGGACTAGACTAAACTACAAGAGGGACACCTATGTCCACTGCTAAAGGACCCTCCATCAATAAGCCTAACATTGGTTGTGGCTACCATTAGGAATTCTCGAGTACTTGCAGCTCACAGCAAGTGTTGAACTTTCAAACCCTAAACCCTAAACTCCTCACACTTCTACTCGACCTGCTACAGAACGTGCTTCCAGACCCTGAACCCCAAACATTAGACCCTAACCCCTAAACCCTAAGCCCCAATCGCAAATCCTGAACCTGCTATCGCCCTAAAGCCTAAATCCTACCGAAACCCTACACTCATTGAGGCAAGCAATTACATCTAAGCCTGGCTGCCTCCGCCAAGGCGGGAAACCTCCATCCTCCAAGGTTGCAAGGGCGAAGCATTTGGGATTGGATAGCAGGTCTACAGTTTGGGGCTTAGGGCTGAGGGTTTAGGGTTTAGGGTTTGGGGTTTAGGGTTTGGGGTTTAGGGTTTAGGGTTCCCATCAAAACATTGCCCCTCCTGATTCCTAGTCCAGAGTACCCCAAAGGGACCATAATTTTGGCGAACTACCTCGCGCAGTGAATATAGGGATATTGGGGATCAGACAGGCTCTGGCAGATATGAAAGATGCGGATGCCTAATTACCTACCCATTTTTGCGCTGCCCACCTACTCACCCTGTATGGCGAAATACTTATGTAGTATTTTGAGTCCAGAAACGGGCAACCCTAAACCCTAAAAGTTTGTGGGCTGCAGTCGCTCCTGGACTCCTAAACCCTTAAACCCTAAACCCCAAACCCTACACCCCATTCCTGGAGCCCCGAACCCTAAAACCCTAAAGCCATGGCAACCGGCTCCTCGGAAGATAGGATCTCCAGCACTTCTTCCTAAGCCCAAACATCGCTTCGTCAAGGAATGAGGGAATGCGGTTTCGGCTTCAGGGGTTAGGTTTTAGGGTTTAAGGGTTATAGGATGTAGGGGTTAGGGTTAGCAGTTTCTTCTTCAACCGTCGGAATTTACGTCTGCCACAGTCGGTTTACGAGTTTGGGGTTTACTCGAACTGTATATAATATCTAGAAAATTGTGCCATTAAGGTTAGGGCTGGCGATTTTAGCTTAAATCTGAAACTGAAAGCTCCAAACCCCTAAAATCCTCTTAGCCCAAAACCACTAAACCCTAAACCTCTAAACGCTAGACCTTCTGCAGACTGACTTTGACCCAGTTCCTGGCCTTCCGGGGCCTCAAAGCAAGTATTAAAGCCCCGGAAGGCCGTATGGGTGTCCCCCTTAGAACAGTTGGGTTTGAGGCCTTTAAGTTTCCGGGTGTGTAACCCTAAGCCTGGAAGGCACCACAACGTGAGCTTGGGTGGCAACGCTTTCTCCTCTGCTCTTGGACATGGCATCCACAGTCTCAACAATGAAGTCCTCCTATATGCTTACTCTGTAGAACTACTATGACCCATATACATACTCCAGTTGCGCGTGTTCCTCTTATGAGCCCTAAACCTTATGTGTTGAGCCGAACAACTTTGGGCTTTAGGGCTTAGGGGCTTTTAGGGTTTCAGGGTATTGTGCATTGCAGGGTCAAGCTCCTAAACCGGAGAAAACAACGTGAGGCCTGAATCGCTTAACATCCCCTGCTTGCAGTTTCGACTAGCAGCCATCTTGAAACCCTGAAGTCACACTTTCTTAGAGGGCTTAAGTTTTAGGACCTTAAGTTCACACCTGTCTAAAGGGTTTAGGGTTGCTTAAGGCTGTTTATAGAAGCCTCAAGATCTCCCCGGGGATCGAAATAGCCCCAGGGTAGGTAATGTTTACGGACTTTCGAATCCCAGGTAGGTGTTGTTCGTAGTAAGCCCAAATCACTGGCCCTTCAACCTAAACCCGCTTAGATGCCCAGGCTTCAGCAGAGGGAAGTATCACGAACGGCAATTACTCATGTTCCTCACAACACCTGCTTGACAGGACCAGGGTGCACGTTGAATAAGTGTCCAAACACAGCGGCGCGCAATAGCCCGCTAAGCTCTGGTGACATTGGAAAGCACGTGGCCATACCAAATTTGTTACACTCCTGCAGACGATTTGCCCCTCTGTTCTCGTTTATTTTCCAACCGATTTGCCCTGACTATATACCCTAATCCCAAATGCTCAACCCCAAAACCCTTAAACCGTACCGTAAAATCTGTAGACCCTGATTCCTAGATCCGAACATTCCCCTATAACTTGGCTTTCTGAACTAGCGGCCAGGTCTTGATCCAGTGCGTGGGACTTGCACCAGGCGACAATCCTGGGCAAGACCCCAGAGCCCCAGAGTGCTGTAAACATTAAAGCTTAGCGCTTAGGGTTTAGGGTATGCTATAAGCTGGGTTGAGGGTTTAGGCTTACTGCAACCGCTTAGGCTTCGAATCAACACATTGTCTTGTAAAGTTCCTTGGCGCTATACTTTAGGAGGACCCCCCACCCTGTAATAGTGGTATAATAGGAATATAAGAGGACCCCAATATAGCTACTACTATCCCTTATAGTGACTATTACAGGGTGGGGGTCCGCCTAAGTATACTCCCTAAACCCTCAGCCCCAAACCCAATGGGATAGGAGACTAAACCTTGCTTCTAACATCAAACCCCCAATATAGTACCAGCCCATAGTACGCCCTCCGTTAACCGTTTAAGGGTTTAGGGTTGAAGGTCAGGCCTTCCTAAATAGGGGGACCCCAAAATAGACCCCAACATGCTATAGTCCTTATAAGGACCCCAAAATGGTACCCTTAATTTGGGAAACGGCCATATTATACCTTAGGTCGATCACCCCTACAGCAACAGCCCCTAACTATGGAGTTGATAGGGCCCACATATGATACACCTATTCCTACAATAGTCCTTTGTGTACAAATTACCCGAAACCGGTGGGGGAGTCTTTCAGCGGGCCATGGCCGTATGGGGACTGACCCTTAGCCAAACTCCGTGAACCTAAGCTTTATGGGCTTGAGCGGTTTTCTTTCAACCCTGAACCCTAAACCCAAAGTGATTTCAAGTGCTTGGGCATCTCGAAGGTCAGATAGTCAGTAGGCAAGGGAACCAACTGGCAAACATATTGGAGTAGGGTCTGTGGCTCAGGCACGCAAACTCTGTAGTTAAGTTTGAAGTCTGGGGTGCAGGAGGACCAGTCAAGTGGATAGAAAAAAATGGCAAAGGAACTGTCCAGGGGATTCCTTGCTTTAGGGTTGGGCTGAGAGCTCCCGGAAACATATAGTCCCCCTGAAGTAGATAGAATCTGGGGTATATGGGGATTATTACAACATACCCAGAGCCATGTTCTATCTACTTAAGGAGGACTATACCCTAAAGTGATGATCAACCCCTCAACTCTTTTTCTCGCCCTTACAGCGCCAAATACCAAGGAGTTCAAACCTAAACCATATCTGAGTCTGGCCAGCCCTGCACACGCCTCAGAGGAAATCTCCCCAGAGATGTCTCATGAGCGCGTCTGTGATTGAAAAACAGATGGGTCATACAACTAGAATCCATAAACCCTGAACCCTAACAATCCTTTAGTATTCTGTACCTAGACCCTCCGATCAACCTCCATTCAGGCATGAGTATCCACTTTTAGGGGCCCTTTACGCCCAATTAAGGGTACCAGGCGGGTCTTCGTATTGACCTCTAGAAACAAGTGCTGTGCATCTGTGCACATTCCGTGATAGATAATTTCTGCATGGGAATCCGGCAGCCCCCTTCATAGTTTCATAAGCTTAGATGTGCCCTACTTATCTCCAGACCCAACTCAAAAATCCTAGACCCTGAACCCTGAAACCTATCCATTTCCTTGTCCATTCCTCCACGTCACGACTAAGGTCCCACAGACTCTGAGGCCTAAACGCTTGCACAAAGAAGGCTGGTGGGGGTGGGGGCCGGATTCTCAAGCCTATGGCCCTTGCACCAGGATCATAAGAGGATTTTGAGGGTCCACCTCCGGGAAAATTTGAGGTTTGTTTCCGGTTTGTCGCAGGAACTGCCAGATCATCTCCAGTAGAACCTTTGTTTCTGGTTGAACCCCTTAAACCCTAAACCCTAGGCGGATTAATGTTGAATATCCTGTTTATGACATAATCTACCCGCAAACGAAGCAAACGAATTATACGCTAACTCTACATTGGGGTCCACAAAATCCTCAGATAAAATGCTACCCTAAACTCTAGACTCTATGCATACCTGGATAAATCACATATAACCCCTATGCGCCCTTTTCATAGAACTGCGGGGTATCCGAAAATACAATGCTACTCAGACTTGGGCTATAGTCTAGACTCCTTAATAGGACTGCTGTTCTAGGGCTTATTAATTAAGGGCGATACTAGGGGTTTAGACCATAAACTCTAAACCCTGGAGTATAGGAGTTTCGACTATGGTTCACTTTGCCAAGGTATGCCAAGGTACTGTCGGTAGGGCTCCCCCACAGAGTTAGGGTCGGCGGCCTTGGCGACAGCTGCCTCCAACTGCGCGTAGAGCCCTTGGATCTCGAAAGCCTGGTTTAGGGTTCTTTAAGGTTTGTTTTGGCCACTCTTGTCTTGGCATAGGAGCAAATCTAGAGCAGTGAAGGAGGAAGCGCGCTTAGTTGTTTTTTACTTACTTGTAACTTTCGCCGCTTTGGGGAAATTAAACAAATTGTGCCTTTTTAACCTTACTTGTGATGTTTTTCGTGCTGAGCCCCTAGGGGGGGGTACCAAAACCCCTGCTCATGTATCACTTTTTGTCGGCCTTAAACCTTCCTACACCGTGAAATACAGCAGTTCAGGTCCTGTAGAGGCTGCAAGCCTTGTAAATTACAGCATTCAGGAGGGATTGGGTTCAGGGTTGGATCCTTCATTTCTAATGCTACAGCTTGCAGCTGTTGCAGCACTGTGCAGGCTTCAGAGCAGATGCTGCGACTTAATGGCAGAACAATAATCCTTAGATGGGCACCACGCAAAAACTGTAGTGAATGACCCAAACAAGTAGCAGGGCATAAAATATGCGTGTGACTGTAGATTCCCCACACTGCAGCATTCTGGGCCCTGTAGAGGCTGCAATCAGTCAAGTACAGGATTTGGAAGTGGTTTCACATGCTACGGCTTACAGCAGCTCTTGCTGCATTCCGCAAGCTCAAGTTTTTAGGGCTCGGGTTTCTAAGGTACAGGGAGTTTAGGGCTTCTCGGGGGTTAAGGCTTTAGGGTTTCTAGGGGCTTCAGGGTTTAGGCTTGTTAGGGTTCAATGTTTTTAGGGGGTCCTCAGGGTTAGGGTTCATAACGTTTTGGGTTTAGGGTGCTAGGGGTTAGCGTTTCTAGGGTTTAGGATTTGTAGCGTTGAGGGTTTCAAGGGCTCAGGTTTCTCAGGGTTTAGGGATTTTAGGGTTTAGGATTTCTAGGGTTTCTAGGGCTAAGGGCTATTTAGGGTTGAGGCTTTCTGGGTCTAGGTTAAGGGTTTTCTAGGCTTTACGGGTTTTGGTGTTTAGGGCGTTTAGGGTTCAGGGGTTTAGGGCTTCTAGGGTTTAGGGCTTCTGGGGTTCAGGGTTTCTAGGGTTTGCGGTTTTTTAGGGTTTAGGGTGTTTAGGGTTTGTAAGGTTGAGAGATGTTAGGGTTTAGCGTTTTCAGGGTTAAGGGTTGCAGGTGTTTAGGGGCTCTCGGGTTTTTAGGGTCAACTTTGGGAACGGTAATCTGCAAATTTCAGGCTTCCACATTGCTTACTTTCTGGGCTTCTGAAGGGTCTATGGTAGGGGAACATAGTATATACTCCCCCAGGAACTACCGAAGACCTATGCATGTAAGCCTTTTGTTTGGCTTAAAGTTTGTGGAGTTTAATGGATGCTGATAAAGTTCCTGCTTCCCCGCCCTTAACCTGAAATCCTTAAACACAGCAGTGGTACTTACCCTGTGGAATCTTAAGGATATGTGGGTGTCCAGAAATTGGGGACCCTTGTTCGGTAAGTTTCTGTGATAACCATTGACATATGTCGCGGTTGGTAAGCGCTGCGCCAACTTTTGAAAATACCAATGCGAGCCCTGGACTAACCTTCTTGTCTATTGCTTAATAGGCCCCCTATACCCGTACATATCCCCCTGTAGGTCCCCGCAGCGTAACTTGAGTTTGCAGCTCATGTAAGGATGATGAGGAGGAAGAGGGGAAGATCCAGCCATCCCTACAGATGATGTTGAACCACTTGTCTGTTGCAGCACAGCTTCTCAGGGGTCACACGTTCTCTCCAGGATCTTGAATTTGCCGTGTGTGGCGTAAAAGTTAAGAAACGAACCCGCAGCTGTTGTATGCACATGTCTTGGGCGTTCTTCAGATGCTCTCTCAGTGACCCGTTTCGAAACAAAGCCCATGTATAAACCTATAGTCCCCCTTAAGTAGATAGAATGGGGCTTTGGGAATGTAATAATAAAATCCCCATATACACCATATTCTATGCCCTACATAACCCATTTTAGAAGTTTCCATGTTATTTTCAATTCTCCCCATAGAACCCCAATTTAACCCCAATATTACCCCATATTCTATCTACTTAAGGAGGACAATAGGCCTACAATGTGCCTACATCCTACAAGCTGAATCACTGAACACCAAAGCCGGAAGCCTTAAGGTTTAGGGTTTAGGGTTCAGGGTTTAGGGGTTTAGGGTTTAGGGACTTATAAACCCAAAGCCTCAACCGCGCACCCTCAGCCCTAAACCCTGAACCTAGAAAGTTCTAGGCTCAAAGATGCGCCTCCCCCCATACCCTAAGTACTGGCAATAAACCCCAAACCCTCAAGCTCATATAACTAACCATTACTTGGGGTTCTCGCATATCCCTAATCTCAAAAGCTCACTTTTTCAATTTGAAGCTCAAAAAACCGCCCCCAAACCCTCAGTAATGGTTCTCAAACTTCCTTAATCTGAAAATGTCAAAGCTTCAAGATTTCAAGCTCAAAAAACCCTAAACCCTGAACCCTGAATCCGGCCGCAAACCCGACTACGCTGCTCAGGGTTTATTCACATTACTAAGGGTTTGGGGGCGGAATTTTGAGCTTCAAATTTTGAAACTTGGAAATTTGGAGACCAAGGAAATTTGAGAACCCAAAGTCATGGTAAGTTTATATGGGCTTCAGGGCTTAGGGTTTAGGATTTACGGCTTGGAAACCATGTATAACTTCTTGTTAGTATGGCCAAGACCTCAAATACTTGTCGTCTACTTGCTCCTACTACTTCTATGTTGGATAACTAGGCTTTCCAGGCACACCCTCAACTCTTGATGCCTGATTCGCCGCGAATCCCACGCCTCTAGTTGCATTCAGCTTGTTTGTGGACACCCTGAGCCCCATACCTCAAAAATCTGAACCCTAAACCGCGTGCCTTCAGCTTTTTTCTGGACACCCCTGTTTCTGCGGTGGAGCTCGGCTGTTGACCCATGGCGGGCAACCTCTTTTCCTCTACTTGTCACTTACAGGGATTAACAGACCTTCCTTCCCAGAATGAGAACCTGTTATCAGATGCTGCTTGTACGCGCAGGGTTGAAGTGCTCAAAGGAATGATACTGTGCTCTCTCTCACCCTACCTCCATCATAATTTGGCCCATCTATTTCCTGCAGGGACCAAGACAGCGAAACCTGCTGCGCTTACAGTACAAGTTTTTGGCTATTGAAAACGCTTTTGCCAACTGCTACCCGCATGAACTTTGATTCAGCTGGTTGATGTTTGTTCCTTTGGGGTTGCTGATAGCTCATATATGGTTCCTCAAGCAGTAGAACCCGATCTAGTCATGCTCCAGTGACGCACGAGTCACTCTCATATATCCGAGGATGTAAGCAGTCATGGAAGCTACAATGAAAAAGAACAGAGCGCGGGCGCAGG
This sequence comes from Symbiodinium pilosum, assembly GCA_905231905.1. Taxonomy (NCBI): domain Eukaryota; class Dinophyceae; order Suessiales; family Symbiodiniaceae; genus Symbiodinium; species Symbiodinium pilosum. Next base: position 52,176 of record CAJNIZ010043241.1, read on the forward strand.
TCATCGGACACAGGCGAACGCTGCATTCTTCACTCAGACCAACATCCTGACAACGACTGCCTCGAAGCCTAGGGCTTACCTGAACCCCAAAAGTATGTACAATAATAGCCTCTTGGGCTGCTTTTAATGGTTTTGGGTTATTATTTCACCTACTTTCAGGATCCAGGCAGGGCTTATGGAAGCTTCGCAAAATCCGGTTACCTTATAGGGACCTAGACCCTAAGCCCTACCCGATAGCGATAGGGACGATACGCAAATCAAAAGGGTCGCCATTACAGGGTTGGGGTTTAGGGTTTAGGGATACATGGGGAGGTCCAAATTGAGAAACAACCATATGCTAGTCATACACGAACCCTAAAAACTTCCCTCAAGGACCTGAAGATACCTGCCCCCCCTGTAAACCCAAGTTCTATTTCATCTTCCATTTCTTCTGAACTTTCATGCTCCATAATTATTGGGATGAAAACTATTTGCCCATATAAAGGTGTGTACATATATATATATGTATATATGGTATATATATATATACACACCTCTATAATCCCTATATAGCCCTGTGCAACCGGAAACCACTAAGCCCTAAACCCATACCCTTCAGCCAATAGCTTCGAGCTCTGGAACCAAGGACTTGCAGCAAAGCCCTGAAACTTTTAGCAGCTATTCTCGAAGCATGGAACTATGGGACCCTGAAATATGAACAGGTAGGGTCCAGGGCTTGGGGTTTAGGGTTTAGGGCTTCGGGGGTCACATGGTAGGGGCGCATGGTTAGGAGCTTCGTCATTCTGTGGGGCATTCCACTTCAGGGAGGTCTAACCACTGCCGTTGTACTTTAGACACCCCCAATAATTGCCAACATTATTTGAAGGTCTATTTGACAGACCCTCTACTGTCCGTATAGCAAGAGTCTAAAGCTATACAGTAATATTGGTGATTCTTCACGCTCGTAAACCCTAAACCTTAAACCCTAAAACATAGCAACGACCATCTCAGCTCTGCATGTTTTTTAGGGTTTCTCCAACGTGAGCCCGAATATAAACCCCTTGAAAGGGGGTTGTATGGGGGACTTTTTTTAGGGTTCCTACTACAGGGCATATTAAAAGGATGCGAGGAGTTAGCGTCTACTTGGTGCGGAAGACAGGAAGATCGCCTTCGCATGAGCTATAATCTACAATCCTAGTATCCCTCTTGATAACCTCTCCAGTAGTCCCCTAAATTTTCCCCTACATGTCCCCCTTTAAGGAGTTTAGACTATAGCTCACATGAGGACGCATGCTCACGCTTTTCCTGCTGCGCCGGAAAACTTGCATGCATCCGGAACGGATTGCGTGCAGTTGCAGACATTTGATATGGAATTGGCATCCGGAAGCCGGAAGCCCCAAACAACACAGCTTGCAAGCCTGTGTAGAATCTACCCTACCCCACACTAACATGGACCTTCACAGAGTCCCGTTTTCATACCACAGAAATCTTTGTGGGAGGAGAGTTTGCCCTGGGGAAGTCAGAGTTCAGCAGCAACATGGGCACTCCTCTATGCGTGACAGGTTCTGCGACTTGGGGTTACAGCTTGAAGTTTAGGGCTAACAAGTTGAAGCAGGTGATGTCCTTGCCCTTGGAACCGTGGAAGCTGGCGATGTTATCTCAACCTGCGGTGTTTGTCCCTAGATCCTAAACTCGAAACCCTAAACCCTAGACCTTAAACCGTGACAGTCTGAAGTTCAAAGTGAATGGTGACGAGATCCCATGGGCCTCTCCTCTCTTCTGCTCTATGCTGTAGTCTCCTTAGACCTATGATGAAAATTTGTTTCAAATATTTCCTCAGGGTTATACTATATTGAAATTTGAAACTAATTCCCAAGGACAGCACAGTATGAAAGACTGTGTTCAGAGTTTGGGGGTCTTGAGATGGGTCATGCAGAATGGAAAGCTAATCAGATGAAGACGAAGCCTAAAACGGGATAGAAGAGAAAGAGAGGAAACGCCTTATGCCTCTAGGCCCCCCACCAAAGTGCAAGGGTTTAAGTTACTTGGAGGGTCAGGGGGACTTAGTAAGTAGGTTAACAATGGGGATAACGAGGGTTACTATATGGATTAGAGGGCTTATTAATATACCTACTAAGTCCCGCTGACCAGCCAAGTAAGGGTTCAGGGCTACCACCCCAGTTTGCCCTGGCTTTCAGAGATCAAATTGTAACGCCTGGTCAAATTTCTAAGCCTAAACCTTTCTGCTGATACCATTCATGCATGACCTTAGTAAACCATGGTATCAGGAATCCCATGGTTCAGAGCACTTAGGGCACGCGGGCTTGTTAGTATCAACAGTATGAAAGGTTGACGATCCCTCACAGGCTCAGAAAACGGCAGCTGCCTCACCTGTGATGGGAGATTCTCTCCAGATATGAGTTCGTCCTTTGGGGGCTTAGGGTTCAGGGTTTAGGGTTTTGGGGAATTTGGGGGTTTGTGGGTGTAAAGGTTTAGGGTGTAAGGGGTCAGGATTTAAGAGTTCAGGGGTTTTGGATTCGAGGGCTTAGTGTTGAGCACCCTGAGACGCCATTGGGATACATGGGAATACTGAGGGACTGTAGGTTCCGTGCAGGAGGTTCGACGGGTGACATTGTCAAAACTCCCATCTGAATATCTTCGGTGACTAAGAGGAGACACGCTCAGCACCCCCCTCCGATCGGGTTTCGGAGCATTGGAGATTGTCCATACAATTTAGGGATTGTCCAGACAATTTAAGGTTTAGGGTAGAGTTTAGGGTTACATAGCAGTGATTTGGACTTGTACCCATCTAGTTCTCATGGGCTTATGGGTATCCAGCATTCTACGCCGGATCGTTCTGTATAGAACTCAAGGGTCTTGTGTAATGCCCAAATGACTGCTCAGGGACTAGCTGCACTAGCTTAACACCTGGACCGCAACATTTTTCGTATGATCTCTCAATTGATTCTCCACTATCCTGAACCCAAGACCCTATACATCCCGATGAGCGCCTTACCCATCTCTACACTGTAATCTAAAGTCGTCTCCAAAATCCCGAGGCCCTAGACCTTGGGAATGTAGGGGCCTAAATACTTCTCAAACACGGCTTAAGGCCCAAGGTTTAGGGTAAGGGGTATTTTTGAGGTCCGTTTGAGGTGCCATATACCAGAATCAATTCTGCAAGGAAGATAGAACAGAAATATGTGTAGGTCTATGCATTACTTAGCCACCGGGTAAAGCACCAACAAAGGGACGCAAATTCTTGAGAAAACCATACTGAGTAAAACTATTCTTTTTACTATTGGTACTACTATTACAATTGCTATTGTCTGTAGCTGGTTCCTGGTGTCAAGGCGACATGGACATCGGCTCTGTCATGCAGATGCTCCAGGGGGCCCGTCGCTTCAACCAAAGACAAAGTGAACTGCGTGGCACATAGCAAAATCTAGCACGGCGACGACCCTAACTGCTAAACTCTAAACCCTAAACCCTAAAGCCCAACTCCAAACTCCCTCTAACACAAGCGGAATGTTTCATGACGAAGGACAAAGGTGAACCTAGAGTTTAGGGTGTAGGCCTTCGCTAGTAAGAAATGCCTTGCTCATACTTTTCATGATCTTAATAACAAGCGAGAAATATGACTGACCTGAATCAATCCGTAGAAATGGCGGAGTTGGGGGCTGGTATCGGGGGGAAAAGCTTACGGCAATTCTCTTGGCGGCTGGCGGAAAGGATTTACGTCAAGAAGTGCCAGTAGTAGAGGGGTCTGCAAAAGCAGGCAACAAGATTCAGACATGACAAGTGGCTTATTATTCGCTTGCCCAAATCCTTTGGAGCCAAGTCAATATCCACTGCTTAGAAGAACTTAAGCACACGAGCTCACCAATAATTACAACCCAATGTTTAGGCTTTTGCGCCCCGGATATAATTATAACCGTTTTCAACTTGAGATAGAATAACCGGATCATCATTACTCAACATACCCTATATACACCCTATGCAACTTTTATAATATAAAATTGGACCCAAAACCAACAAATAAATCACCCTACCCCAATGCTCCGAGCCAGCTGTGGAAGTGTAGCCTCATCGGTCTACGGTCCCAAGTATGGGCCCCTCAGTTTAGGGTTTAGGGTTTAGAGTTTAGGGATCCTGATATACCCATTAATGGACCCAGGAAACAAGTAGGGTCCATAGAGGGCCCTAGGCATGCGTTGAAACACGCCATTCCTTAGGTAGTCCCCCCCAGCCTTCTATGAGTGACCGCTTGGGGTGTAGGGTTTACGGGTTCCCGAACATTTCTACGGTGTTTTGTCGCTATTCATAGGCGCGGGGGGATAACCTGTGAATTCTTCTCAAGCCTCCGGGACTGTTTCTTCTGCGCAGACTATCTCATAATTGTGCAGTTGAGGCCCTACGTTTACAAAGCGATTGCCCAAAACTCGAAACCCTAGTCCCCAAACTCTTAACCTTCAACAGGCATGACAGGGGAACTCAAGGCACCCCTGGCAAAAAGGCCGTCGGTAGTGAATCCAAGTGCATCAGTTGAGGTGCTTATGTTGGACCTTGTCTGTGTTTAGGATTTGGGCTCTGGGCCTTAGGGTTGAGGACTGAGGGTTTAGGGAGCCTCTGGAGATGAGATTTTGGGGTGAGGTAGGCTATCGCCGTGTAGGCTTTACGTTTAGGTCGATGCGTTTAAATGTAGCCCCTAAACCCTAAGTCCTGTTTAGAGCTTGAGGATTATGGCCTATACGTATAATGGGCTTCTACCTTCTCTTGAGTACTTGGGATCCTACTCTTGACTACCCAAAACATGGTCCTTGGGGGATTTCTGGGGATTATGTGGGCAAGTCTGTGCAACTGCTACACCCTAAACCCTAAACCCTGTTCGTGAACCTAGAAGTGGCTGATGCACATCAATCACTTCGCAGGGCCTACCGGCGTGACCATTTTGAGCTTTCGTCTAAACCTCCTTATTGGGTTGGTTGTATAGGGGAGTAGAAGGGGGAGTATCATAGGGTCTGTTAAGGGGGATACTAGGAATTTAGCATGCATAGCTCACATGGCCATAATCTGGGCATCCATGGGCATCATGTAGGGAGAAGCAGCCTCAAACTTGCAACCCTAAACCACGGCTGCAGCTGATGCAGGTATGGGTTCCCCTACAGACCCTACAGAAGCCCAGGTTCCATTTCCTTTTCCATGGTTTTCATGCTCTTATCCATCTCACTCCCCATTATCCGCGCAATGTTCCTAATTCCTATATAGTCACTATAAAAAGATCATGACCCTGAACCCTAAACCCTAAACCCTCCACCCTCCCCAACCCTGAGCCTTCAGCCTTATGAAGGGGAGCTGCGGATGCTCTGGGGGTGTTGCATCAAAGGCTGGGGGTATCGGGGGCGAGGGTAGAGCTTAGGATTGACGGTTGAAGGTACAGTCCTCCTGAAGCAGTTAGAATCTGGGGTATACTGGGATATATTTTAGGTTGGGTCCCCACCCACTAATAGTGACCAGAAGAGGTAATGGTAATTATATTTAGGTCCCGATATATTCCTAGTATACCACCATTAGTGGGTGGGGGCCCAAC
>CAJNIZ010043242.1:0-35088 GCA_905231905.1 Symbiodinium pilosum
CAAGCCCTAAAGCCTAACCCCAGGAAGATGACAGAGGTCCCTGTAGAGAAACAGCATCTTGGAACCCCGCACGTCATGCCTCACCTGGCCACGGCAGAGTTCTTTCCAAACCGGGTCTAGGGTTTAGGGTTGAGAGCTTAGTTTAGGGTTTAGAGTTTTGGGTTGGGGTTAGAGGGCAGGGTTTGGGGTTTAGAGTTTTGGGTTTAGGGTTGAGGTTTGGGGTTTATAGGGTCTAGAGGTATACTTGTAACACCACGTACCTACAGTTTGGCAGAGATTTCCCCCAAACACTTTAGATATGCAATTGGGATTACAGGTGATGATAGAAGGAGCTTGAGGATGCAAGTAGCCAACCAATGGAAGCCCAAGGGTTTAGGTGTTCAGGGTTTAGGGGTTTAGTGTTTAGGGTTTACAGTTTTAGGGTTTAGGGTTAGGGTTTAGCGTCCAAGCCCCAAAGCTCACAGAGGGATGCTACTGTTTGAGCCACCTTTGCCGATCTTTGTTGCTTTATCATCCTACTAAGCAGTTGCCGGCAAGCAGGAGAAAGCTGAAGCTTGACTGGTGGCTAGTAGGGCATCTATTATATATGTATATATAGGGGTTACATTCCCTGATTCCCTACTAACCACAAGTAAGACTGAGTCTCTTGCTGAACACTGACCCATGTTCCTTTGCAGGTAGACCTTGCTCGCTTCTGCGGGAGCCTCAGGGCTCGCGGAGGGCTAGGGGCATTTTTGGTCAATGGATGAGTGGCGCGGGGTCCACCTGAATACTGGCATTTACAGTGCTTAACTGCATAGTGTAGAGCCTTTGAGTAGTGGGTTCTACAAAGGACCTACAAGAAGCGGTAAAGGTAGGGATTGGGGGTGATGATGTTTGCGCCCTGAGCGCCTCAACACAAGAGCTGCCCATTGCTGCACCTTTCATACACAGTCCCCAGCCCAATTAAGGTCCATCGTGGATCACATGGGGTATGCAATGCTATTTTGGGGGTGTGAGTGTCCTTATTTAGCGTCAAACCCGGAGCTTCTGCCCAAACAAGTTTCCACTAAGCAGTGCCCGAACCCAAGAGTATGTAAAATCAAGTACAGTTTGACGGCCTTTTTTGGCTCAGAATTGTTCATGGGTTCCCGGCAGTATTTTATCTACCAGGCAGCGCGTTTATCCCTAGACGCTAAAACCTAAACCCTACACCCTAGACTCGAAAACCTAAACCTTAAAACCTAAATCCTAAAACCTGAACCCTAAACCCTGAACCTCAAACCCTAAACCCTAAAACCTAAACCCTAACCCTGAACCCCTTAACCCTAAACCCGGCCCAGGCGAACAGTTCTCAGCTGTTCAGATGGTCCGAAATTCCGCCCGGCTGAAGTGCCTGGGCCTTTCTACGGATTAGGGTTTAGGGTTCCCTAAGGGTCCAAGGACCCACATAACGGGGTTTAAGGGCTCAAATACCAATTAATACTATTGCATTTGGGCCCTAAAGCCCTCTAATTTGGGTCCTTGGACCCTTAGGGCCCGGGTATTGGGGTCTAGGGTTTATGGAAACCGGTGTCATCCAAACCCAATTCATCGCATTCACATGCTTCCATCTGCGCAGCTACTCGGGATGCAACGTGAAATGCATGAGGAACCCATTAGACCTCGAATATGTTTCCGTTTAGCTACTTGGATTCCTAGGGTTTACGTTACAATCCTAAGCCCTAAGCCCTAAACCGCAAACCTGAAACCCTTAATCCCGATGTTGTGGCCAGGCACTGGCATCGCACGTTCGGCCTGGGTGTAGCCGGCAACGTCGCAGGCCGCTGGGTCTCATGGCACTAATGTAGACCCATGATGAATCAACCCCTATCCTTTTAAGGGCCTGAACATTAAGATCCCCACCCTAAACCAGAAACCTTAAACCCTAAACCCCAAACCCTACTGAAACCACTATTTAGCTCATGATTAATTAAACCAGAGACCTTAAACCCTAAACCCCCAAACCCCACTGTACCCCCTATTCAGGCGAGGGGGCTTTATTAATCAGGGGTCTGCAGTAGGCAGCATCTCCATCTTCCTAGGATGGTCCTTTTCTTGGCATCCAAATGGTTTAGCGTTTCTGTTTCGGGTTTTAGGCTTTGTATAAAGGAACCTAATCCTGAGACAGCTCCATTTTCTATGCGACCTCTTGGTCCCATTGGAAGCCGTAGACGCAAGTACCGTCTTAATTTGCTGTGTGCTTGTGTGTTTGGCTAACCCACTTACACTTCAGCAGGTAAGCCAGGAATTCTTCGGCAGAATTGTCCTTATCCCTGGCCCAAGAATCCTATAGCCCAAATCACAAACCCTGAGACATGTACTGCAGAAGCCTAAAGAATACTGACTACCCATACTATGGCCCAAGATCTCTGGTATGACTATGGCATAGGGTACCTCAAACAGACCTCAAGATGATGCTGGTAACTAGTCAAGATGAGCACTTTGCAAACCCCATATGGGAGTTTCCTAAAATGGGTGTCGAATGGGGTCTATACTGGGGTATCTTAATTTTGGGAAACTACCATATAACCCCAGCTTCCAATTCATGTTCCACTCAATAATTTATTGACCCCATCTCTACATGTCCCCATCCCCATCCAACCCTATATCGTATTGGTACAGTCCCTCTTAAGTAGATAGAATATGGGGTGTATGGGAATCTCATAATAATATCCCCAAAGCCATATTCTATCTACTTAAGGGGGACCTAAACCCTAAACCCTATATTCTATCTACTTAAGGGGAACATAAACCCTAAACCCTATATTCTATCTACTTAAGGGGGACCTAAACCCTAAACTCTAAACCCTATATTCTATCTACTTAAGGGGGGCTATAGGTATTTAGGCCCCTACCGTAGTCTGAGGTCACATGGCACAGGCGGGTGAAGCAGATTCCCGGCTCATCAGTGGCATGCGGAGCTTTCCAAACTAGAAAGGTTCAGGGTTTAGAGTTTAGGGACCCTACTTGGAGGGTCAGGGGGGACTTAGTACGTAGGTTATTAGCCCCTAGAACCCATATAGTAACGTTTCTTATCCCCATTATTGACCTACTTACTAAATTAAGCCCCCCTGACCCTCCAAGTAGAGATGCCTGGCGATCTACAGAAGGACTGCATGTGGGGCTTTTCACCGCATGGTTTTGTAGAGTTAACAGCCTTGAAAAAATTAAAGTTGTTTGAACAAGGTTTCTTTGTTGAAAAACCATGATTTTGTCGGGGCAAGCTTTGGCACATTTTACCACAAAAGAGATACCATGTCAACCCTAAACCCTAGACTGCAAACTCTAAACCCTAAACCTTTGTCTTCTCTGAAGCTGCCTCCCTGGGCCCTAAAGTCAGTACATCCCCTATATGAGCTATGGTCGAAACTCCTTAAATGGGGTTCTACACGGGGTTACATAGGGTGTAGGGTTTAGGGTCTAAACTCCTTAAAGCTATAGCGACATAGCTGGGTGTGCCGTTGGCGACTGGCTGTTCCCCCTAAGGCCCGTCGCCAACAGCTCGCCCTGCCTGCCTGGACCGACCCTTTTCCCCGCCCCACTGAATGCCTACCCTCTTTCGCCTTCAGTGGAGACGCGCTCGTGGAGACAGACACAGCCACCCTCTTCGAGCTGTAGCGGAGTGTAGAGGTCACTTTTGAGAAGCTCCGAGTGGCAGTTATGAGCCTCATGACGGCGCTGCACTCAGTTCTCTGGAAGTGTGAAGGTGAAAAGCTCTGGCAGCCAACGAAATGGGCCTCGCAATCAAAAGGTACTCGTCTGTCTTGAAAGGGCGTATTATACAGGGGAGTAATATAGGGGGTATTGAGGGAGATACTAGGAGTTTAGATTATGGCTCATATAACCCCAATATAACCCCCGTATAATTTAGCCCCCGTGTGACCCTTCATATCTATCAATAACACCAACTTGGGGCTAGTTTAAGCCTTAGTATATTGGGGGGTTGTATAGGGATAATGGGAAAGAAAATGGAAACTACTATATTATATGGGGGGTTATATAGGAAATAGGATTTGGGGGGTTATATAGGAAATATGGGGATGATTAATGGATCGGAAAATGGAAGCTTAGAGAGTCAGGGCAACTTGGTAAGTCCAAGTATGCTTTCCCTTTAGAAGCCATATCGTGACCCAAGTTTTTTAATCTTCTTGCTAAGTCCCACTGACGCCCTAAGCCCTGCCCTAATTCCTAACCTCTAACCCCTAAATCTGAAACCCTCAACCCTGGACCGCAAAACCTTTAATCCTAAACCCTAAACCCCTATCATAAACCCCAAAACCTTCCATCCATAACTCCAAACCCATAACCCCAAAAGTCCTAAAACTCCCAAAACGCTCAATCATGAACCCTAAACCCCAAAACCCCAAAACCCTCAATCCTAAACCCTTAACCCCCATAACCCCAAAATCCCCAAACCCTCAATCCTAAACCCTTACCCCCCATAACCCCAAAATCCCCAAATCCTCAATCCTAAACCCAAAACGCCCAAACCCTCAATCCTAAACCTATAACCCTAAACCCGAGGATCCCGACCAAGCGCCGACCGAGATGCCAGCCGCCGTCTTCACTTTTTATGTTCCTTAGGAGCAAGAAATGCCATTCCATTTAGGGATTAGGGTTTTAGGGTTTTAAGGTTTAGGCGTTTAGGGTTTTAGGTTCGTAAGGTCTTAGAGTTTTAGATTTTAGGGTTTAAAGGTTTAGGGTTTTAGGGTTTTAGGGGTTTAGGGTTTTAGGGTTTAAGGCCTCCGTTAGAGGTTGTTATAAACGCACACACTTACATGTATGCATACACGCATACCTGTTATACATATTTGTATATATGTAGGCGGGAATTAGGCTTGAAGGTATTGAGGGCGCGCGGTTTCTCAAAATATTTGGGTCTTCTGAAAGTACGCATAACTTTCTGGTTCCCAGTGGGGAGTAAGAGAATAAATTACATAAGGGATTATGTAGGCAGACTTTATTCTCTCATTCCCTACTAAGAACCAGTAAAATCATGTACCATATGTGTCTAGGGTCGCTACGCGTCCTGATATTTGGAGATATCCTCGTACAAAGCAAACGCCAGTCACGTTTCAACCGCCGTGTACTTTCTGATAAGGGTATTGCGACCTAAAACCCAAGTACTTGGGTGCTCGGACTTTTCGGGATTACCTATACACCCGAGGCAGCTCTTAGAGCCTCAAATAGTACCGGTACCTGCCTGCAACCCAATACTGGGTGCTTCGAGGGTGTAGCTAGGGATGCCATATTAACCCTAAAGCCTAAACCCTAAAGTGCGTATTGACGCCGCATACGTACAGGGATGTTGGTTCTCAACCCAGCTGTGAACCTACTGGGGCATACGAGGGTTCTCAAAGTATGTGGTTTCGGGGTTGCTGGGACAAGCGCGGATTGTAAGCAGGTTACGGGGTCCAAATATATACCCTTGCAGATGGAAAACTGGTTGAGCGGCTGAGCGATTCAAGAGAGTGTCCATCAGTGGTGACGTTTTCAGAGGTGCGGTTTCCAAGACAAACGAGCGTGTGACAAACTCTGGGGCCGCTTTTGGGTAAATACCTGAGTCACTACTGAGTCATTACAACCAACTCTGCGAAGAGGCACTAGAAGTAAGATTCCCAAACTAGAGTCTAACGCCAATCCTGTGCCTCTGCACACTGCATGGAGCTTCGAAGTTTCCTGTTGAGACCCCCCAACCCTAAAATCTGAAACTAGGATTCAACTGAGGCTCCCCACCCCCACACGGTGGATGCTACTGAAGATGAAATTCTGCAGCGGCTGGAGAATTTCCCTGTCACGAACGCCGTGATTGACTTTCCCCGTGCTCTGCCTGCCTTAACTTACCTTGAGGGTCCAAGATTTCTGAAGTATCCAACAGGAAGTGCTGTCCCAACGCGTAAGCTTCAAGGACTTCTTCCCAACCCGTGTCTCGCGGTTTCCAAGAAATCGGTGTTCATGGGAGCTGTAGTCTAGACTCCTGGTTTCCCCGGTAATAACCCCAATAGTAGTTCCCTAGATAAGCCCTTTAAAGGAGTTTAGACCCTAAACCCTAAACCCTATATAACCCCTATATAACTATATAACCCCCTTTGGGGAGTTTAGACTATAGCTCATGAGTCTAGACTACAGCTCATGTGTGGGCGTGCCTTCACTGAGCTTCACACTTTATGTGGAATAATCGCAGCCTGCACGTAATCCCAGAGGCCTGCCAGAAGTAGCAATACTCATGGCAACAAATCTGAAGAATCGTGTTAATATCATGGTAAACTAATGCTCGTAATATGAACAATAACAGAAACCCAATCATGCAGCGTTTTCCTAAAGTTCAGGGTTGCTGGCTCCCTTGAACTAAGTGTCTCTCTTCACCGGGGTCCCTATGGCAAACCCTGATCCCATGCTGCAAGAGATGCCTTGCTATGCAGCATGAGCCAAGTATCCTAGACTACTACAGCCTACTACAACCTCAAACCCTAAACCCCAAACCGTAAACCCTAAGCCATGAACCCTATACTACCGAAAACAAAAGTTTGAGATATGATGGAGCTTTTTTCAGGTAGCTTACCCGCAGGGTCCGAGTACCCAATATACAGACACTTGCCTCTAAAACCTATGCTACAATCGCTACTCCCCCAAAATCCCATGCACCTACTTATTTGGCACATGTACCCTAAAAATCCTAAACCCCTAAACCCTACATATCCTCATATACCCCCGAAAATCCTTTTCCGAGTATTGGGGACTGGCACACTTAGGGTAAGTGAATACTTTGAGCCTGGTTCCGGCAAGCCAAGATTGGCCATGTTGGGCATAGGGTTTGGGGGGGTGGGGCTTAGGGTTTAGGGTTTGGGGTTTGGGGTTTAGGGTTTAGGGTTCCAAAAGAACCTGGGGTCCAGGTACCCAATAGGGTCCAAGCACCCAAATAATCTGGTCCCTTAAAGGGCTATATAGGGATACATATATATATATATACACGGTACATACTGACATACAGGATTTAGGTCCATGTTTAGTGGGAGTTACATAGAGGTCTAGAAGTCTATAAGGATTAGTAGGGATTGGGGTTTTCAAAATGAGGAGTCCGTTTTTGGGAGTCCCTGAAACTGAAGCACACCTGCTGGGCTTGGTGTTGCAGTTTTCTGTGTTCGGGTCAGGGTTTAGGTTTAGGGTTCCGGGGTTGGGATATGGGGTTCTGGTGTTTTCGCTTGAATACGGTGCCGTGAGCGTTGAACTACTGTAGTGTTCGCTTCCGCTGAACATGTGTCAAAATGCTTGCATACACTTGAATATGTTTCAAAAAAAATCCGTGCATTTGGGACACAGTCCCGCAAACACCTTGGGGTATTTTTCCTGGCGCTGAATCCAACGCATTCCCTAGGGATAATATTACCTACATTGGGCTATTTGGATCCCTAGGGATTGATCCCCACACCCTCCTAGACCTGCAGCTTCAAGCCTGACGCTGAGATTAGGGTTTAGGGTTTAGGGTCAGTAGTACTGCTGTCCTTTGTACACTCTTGATGCAGACACTGGAGTTTTATAAGGGTAAGCTCTTGCAGAAGAACCCAGTACCCCAAAACGTGCCCTGCTGGACCCCCAACCCCAAGGAAATCCCGAAAATCAAGCTCTGAACCTCAACCTTTCATGCTGTACCCCACATTGAACAACAAACCCCCAAATCCTAAGCCCGAAACGCCAACTCCAAATCCGAAATCTTAAGAAGAACAGACCCCAAACCAAACGCCAAACCATAAACCCTAAACCTTAAATCCTGCCTACAAGGTCAGGGTGGCAACGTGCAGGTGGAACCTGAGATGGGTCTCTACTGCGACATTGTCTACGCGAAGGCATCATGGGCCATGGATAGGATACTAGAGTATGCTTCGGGGTTTCAAGTTTAGTGTTTTTTTTGGGGGGGGAGGGGGTGGGGAGGGGGGGGAGGCGGCTGGGAGGCGGGGTTATAGGGTTTGGAGGAATATCTAATATTAGATGGGTTGGGGTAATTAGCATTAGGCAGAGGGGATTCATTTCGCCATTATTATGAGGCACTCGGACCGAGGGTGCGTTTTGCGGGTAGATTGTATTTTTTAGGTTGGGCACCCACCCAATAATAGTAAACACAAGAGGTAATGGTAATTATATTAGGGTCCGTATATATTCCTAGTATACCACTATTAGTGGGTGGGGGCCCACCCAAAGTATTTTGCTGGCACCAGATTAGGGGCTTGTGATGGCCGAAGGGATTCTGCAGCTGTTGGAAAAGGGTCATGTGGGTAATTCTGAAAATTTGAGTCCCATTTTGGTACCCCCTCATATTCAGTGCCATAATTCAATTCATGACATAATTTGGTTAATAGTCCATGTGAGCCACTGCGAAAGTGTTCTCCAAATGGTGGCCCCTCGGGACCTGGGAGCATCAGTGGGGTTTTTGCTGCAGATGGGAGAAAGTGCCACTAGCCTAATCCCTGACGTACTCGTCATTTTAAATCCTTGCTCCAGAAGAAATCTAGACTAGCGCATGGAGGGTATGAGAATGCTGTAGCCCTAAGCATCCAAATCACCCACTGTAGGTGACATTCAGGGACTTTAGGGACCACTGTGTTCATTATTTGTATACCTGGATCCCTAGGGTGGTTCAAGAGGATTTGATTAGGTTTAGGGTGCAACAGTTTTATCCCCAGCCTGTACTATTTTGGGAGGCCCCTGATCCCCGAGCCAAGTAGTTTAGGGCCTTGGTTTTAGCTGACACGTACGAAATTGCACCTGGCTACTTCCGTCCCCATCCCGAAAGAGGAAAGCTCGTATAAGGCCCTACGCCCCATACCTTGACATCTAAGCCCCAGAAGCCTTAAGCCCCGAAAGTCAACCTGAACCGCCCTAAAGCCATGGACCAAACAAATTTATCCTCCCCCAACTGGCCTGGAGCCCAAAAGCGGCCTACAGAGATTGTGGTTAATGTTAAAAGGGGCTTGTATGGGCTTCCATGGTTGCTTCTAGGAGAGTTTAAACCCTAGGCGCTAAACGCATTGTTTTGTGTTTATCACATCATTACCTTGAGAAGCCGTAATATACACTAACACGTCTGAATTGGTGCGGGCATTTACGGGGCGGAAGGGGGGGTCATGAGATGAGAGGGAACCTCAAAAGCGAAAGCCTAAACCTACGCCCCATCCTGAAACCCAAGACCTAAAACCTAAACACGTAGGTTAGGGGGACGGTGGACCCCCCTCCCAGTAATAGTGACTATAAGGGATAATAAGGATTATATTAACTCAATTTAAGTTCCTTAAATCCCTATATGCCCCCAGTTTCCATTTCATTTTCCATGTTCTTTTCCATTTGATTTTCCATTATAGAGGGACAATATAGTACCCTAAACCCAATGAAGTAACTTATATTAAGGTCCTGTTCATGGCCAGGATGGCTCCTCCGTGGAGCGTCTTGTTCCCCGACGTATCGCCGCCTTCAACGACTGCCACTTTGCATGGCTGAAGTGGTAAACAACGCGGTTTGGGGTGTAGGTTGGCTGGTTGGTTGGTTTAGGGTTTAAGGCTTTGGACTGGTTTAGGGTAAAGGTGGGCATTCGTCTTAGCCAGAATTCAGCTAAAGTGGGAAGTTTAGTCAGGGCCTGGTTCTGATAACTTTTTACTTTCCGGCAGCTGTGCTGTGGATGGGACCTAGCGCTACTACTGGTCGTGGTAGGAGCAGTCGTGGTGCTATTAGTGGGGGAGTACTCGTACTAGAATGAGTAAAACTGTTCTTGGGAACAGCGGATGTAGCAATGATCCATGATGTTGTTGTTTCTCGTTGCAGGTCCTTCCTTGCCAGTTTGCATACCGGCTGCCCTTAGGGCCGGTGCGTCCCATGCATTCCTGCTGCTGCTTTCCTAGTAGAAGGATGCATGTGGGGTGGGCACATGTTGCAGAGGTTAGCTGCGGGCGACCGCATGCCTAAAGCCTGTTTGCCATGCGCTTGTCACTGAAACTATACATGAGAAAATGTTGGGAATGGCTCTCTTTCTCGACTGATGCTGGCTTGATAGCTTGAGTTTGTTTTGCTGGCTCCATCAACGCAGTGCTTCATCACAGAATCATGTAGGCTATTTGCACTTACTTCCCTGCATGTGCCTGTGCCGTCTACTTTCTGGCAATGGGGGTGGGGTTGAACGATTGACCTCTGTGCGCTACGCAAACCGTGTTTTTTGTTTTCTGTATCCTGTACCATGGTTACCTAAGTATTTTGAATGGTGCAACCCTAGTGCCCAAGTCGTGCTAAACAGCATGTGCTTCTCCAAAAATAGGGGGTCACACTACTCCCCATACATGCTACCATTATTGTCATGCAGACACCCATCAAGGTAGCCCAGATGTCTTCACAGTCTAGACATATCAGCAAACCCTCATATGCTCAGGTTCCATACGACAGTTGGATGGGTCTTGCAAGCTGATGCTCAGCTGAAAGCTTCAGAGTCTGCAGTGGGTTTAGGGTTTAAGGTTATAGTTCCCCTTAAGTAGATGGAATATGGCTTTGGGTATATGTTAGTAAGATCCCCATATACCCCATATTCTATCTACTTAAGGGCGACTATAACCCCAAACCCTACACCCTGATCTTGGGCTTGGTATTCCTTTGCATAGATAGGGTATGGGAAGCCCAACGATGTTCTGTCTGGCTAAACCCTAAACCTGAACTCCTCACGATGACGGTGTTTTACCCCAACCGGCTGGATGAGGGGTAGGGTTCAGAGGACCTACATTGAGCCTTGAAGTCTGTAAGCTTTAGGGTTTAGGGTTTAGCGCCTTGAAGTCTGTAAGCAGTACCTACACTTGGCCGTAAAGTCTGTAAATATACCCTGCATGGGGCCTGGAGCTCTAAAAAGCCGTATCTACTTTGCGCTTTTCGGATGCATCTTGTACATGCGGGAGTTAAGGGTTTCCTGATTTCGGCTCATGGCTGGCAATTCCTGAAGGACTGAAGGCTCCAGGTAGTTTCCGGGATGTATTGGCGTTGCATAACCCTAAACCCTAAACTTATAAACCTTAACAGTAGCCCTTTTTTCTTCGCAGACCTATGTTTTGGGATTGGGGCCCGCGAAACCATGTTACCCCAGACTCCCTGATTAATAAACCCTCTCCCCTTAGTAGTTATTTTTTCATGGGGATCCTAATATTAAGGCCCTGAAAAGGAGGTGCTTATTAATAATATCCCTAAATAGTAGTTTCCCTTTTCTTTTCCATTATCCGTATATAATCCTCATATTCCACCTATTAAGGCGGGTCTACACTACGTATCCCTGCTGGGAGAGCCAGAGGTGATTTGCCAGTAGCTGTCCCAGCGATGCTCAGACCAATTCCAGTTTCTACTCATGTAAGTTATAGCGAAAAAAAACTCCTTAAAGTAGGTTATATAGGGGATTACATAAGGGATTTTTTTCGGGCTTCCTCAAGGATACTAGGAGTTTAGACTTTGACTATGGCTCATAAGCACCCAAACCTTCAGTCTCTGAAGCAAAAATGTCACGTGCCCTTCGGTACAGCTACTCACAGCGTACCCCCACGTCTCTCCAAAGGCCCAATACACCTTGTTTCTTGAAATTACACTGTACCCAGAACCTTAAATCATGTGGTAATTCCATGCTTTCCAATTCTTTTATAAACCTGAAGGATATTGGGCTGCCTGGGTCCAGTTGTTTTTCCATACTTGCACCAATGCTGCCTAGACTTTCTCAGGAGCGAGAAGAAGAACTGGGGATTCGGCTGCTGGGCGACAAGTTAGGGTTTAGGGCTAATTCAGGCCTGGGGCCCATTATGGGGTCTAGGATTCAGGATGAATGTGGTAAATCCTTGTTGCTACCTGTACGGCCAAAAGTATGTAAAATCATGGCATGTCTTGCTGTCATTAACCTACTTCAGAGGTCTAAGAAGACCCTAAGCACTGAATGTTGCCCTAGTCCTTCGATGTCTCTCATGACCACTTGCTACGGCCTGTTCAATTGACCCCCAATGGCCGGTGTTTTAGATTTGCTCGGGGTTCAGGTAAATCCTAAGCCGTGTGGTCCATCCAAACTTTCGGCTCTGAATAGCTGGGCCTACTTTTTTCTTGCTGGAGGCCCGCGGTCACAAAAGACAAAGTGGGTGGCTCGGAACTTTTATTTAGAGTCTATAGCCCCAACTTGTGCGTGCCCTGATGCGCCCGAATTCCACAAATCTCTCCAAATGAAGAAACCTTGCAAACCAGAAGCTTGTGACCAAGTCTATGAATAACCTGAAGCCCCGGAACTTAGAAACCCTGCAAACTATGATCCCTTGGCCCCTGCTATGGTTCCATAGCATTGCTAGGGAGGTTCTATATTCAAGGCACATGTAGGCTATACCCGAGTCACACAGGGACGCCCATTCCAGGGGCCAATGGTTTGTTCAACCCTCGCAACCCTCAAACCCTTGAAGCCCAAACCCTTACACCCTCAAACTCTTAAACCCTTAAACTCTTCAACCCTAAACCCTAAACCCCTAAACTCCAAACCCTTAAACCCTAAATCCCCTAGGCAGCAAGGGCATCAGCCTTCGCAGCTTCCGCATCAACAGTATCTCTCGAGGGAGTTTCGTACCTTGCTGCAAGGCTTTACCTGGACTTCAAAAGTAATAGGTCTAGTGTAGAAGGTTTAGGGTATAGGGTTCAGGGTTTAGGGTAACCTGAACCACTCAAGTATGTAAAGTAATGGTTTTGGGGGCTGTTGTGTGGGGCCATTATTCTACCTACTTCTGGGGCGTGTTTAGGAAAGAGCCTCATAAGAACAGCCAAAATAGCAAAGGCTCCACATACTTTGGGTCTCATTTAGGGTTCAAGGGCACCGAGTTTGAGGCTAAGAGCAGGGGCTTCTAGGTGTAGGGTGTGGGGCAGCGGGTTTAGGCTTCAGGTCTGGAGTTATAGTCACCCTCAGATAAGTAAATAGAATATAGCTTTGGGTATGTTATAATAAGATACTCATATACCCCATAGTCTATCTACTTCAGGGGGATTCTAAGGATTACGACTTTTGGGCAGGAGGTTTAACGCAGACTCTGAGAATAAGCATCGCACTGTTGAGATACCTGCCGGGATGGAGATTTTGTTGTCTGCGCGAAGCTGTGGTTTTAGCATCTGGACGTAGACCTCAATTAAGATGAAAAGCTGTGATGGGTCCACATTGCAGCAGGGCATTGACTCCAGAAAGCCCATGTTTCCTAGAACCTTCAGTCGTAAGGTTGACACATGCCTCACGATCCCAGGATGCAGCAACCATTTAAGGGGAGTCCGTAAAGGGGATCTTTGTAGTGTGAGACCTTACAGAGCTCTTATTGAGTCCTGAGTTGTGGGTCGGCCGTTCTCCGCGCCGGCTCTGGGATAAGCTACCGCGGAAGCCTCGAAAAGAGTAATTATCAAAACGTTTCTGCTCGAACCCTGATATAGCCGGAATTGTATTCGCCCCAAAACCGTATTCTAAGTCTGTTGGCCAAGCATACCATCCCTATACTATACCAATCAGAACCTGACAAAACCCTTACAACCCTAAGAGACACGTTATAGGACTCTAGTGTAATATAAGGATTCCTATATTTTGGCCCTTATGCATCTCTAAGACCCAAACCCGAAACCAGACCCTGCGACTAATAATGCCTGATCATAGGGTAGCTTAAAAGCCCCCACCTCTATAGTGAGCTGTATTACATATTCCCACTGTGTCCTGCGGTTTAGGGTTTAGGGTTTAGGGTTTAGGGTCCTATATCATACTGGGAATTGCTAAAATAAGCGGGTGGGATGGGGGGTTGTATAAAGGGGGACGTAATGAATCCCCATAGAACCCATAGATATAACCATAATTGTCATTTCATTTTCCATGTTTCCATTCTCCATTACAGAACCTCCCTAAACCCCAGACCCTAAGCCCTAAACTCTAAACCCTAAATCCTAAGCCCTAAACCCTTGAGGCCTGAACCCTACGCCCTAGATCCTATGAGTCCTAAACCCTAAGGCCTAGGTTCTAAACCCTAAACCCTTAGTCCTAAATCCTAAGCTGGTGATGATTTGGGCCCTTACAGTAGATGGCCACCAGCCTCAGGTAGATCAGCTCTGTATGGCGTCGTTCATCAAGAGAGGTCACTGAGTCAAATCAAGATTTATGGGAAGAAGGGGGACTCAAAGGGTTCCATGTGAGCTATATAGAGATGTAGGGTACAGGGTTTAGGGTTTGGGATTTTAAGGGGAAATCAAAGAAGTTTTATACGAGTTATGTAGAGATATATGAGGCTCAGTAGGGTTTAGGGTTTGAGTTTGATTCATGGGAAGAAGGGAAACTCAAAGGGTTTCATATGAGTTATGGACTAAACTTAGGGGGGACCCATAGGTTTCGGGGGGACTTATTAAGGGATATACTACAAAGTTAGTCCCGGGCTCATAAGTTATGTAGAGATGTAGGGTTTAGGATGTAGGGTTTGGGGTTGATTCATGGAAATAAGGGGATTTCAAAGGGGGTTTAACCTGACTTATGTAGAGATGTAGGTTTTACAGTTTTGGCCTGATTCTTGGGAATACGGAGAGTTCAAAGGGGCTTTGTATGAGTTATATGGGGATATCGGGTTCAGGCTTTAGGGTTGACTCATGGGAATAGACTTCCGGAATACAAGGGGGCTGCATATGATTTATATAGGGATGTACAGGGCTTAGGGTTCAAAGTTTAGGGTGACTGATGGTGGCTTTTGATACTGTTGGCGGTTGCGGTTACCCAGGCCAAAATCCCTTACTACTTCCATTTTTCATATATGGAAGCGTGTCAAAACCAGCGGCTTGTAACAAGGCCGGGGCCCACACACGCGACATACCCGGTTACAAGGGGTATGTAACAGGTGCGCNNCGCGACAAGCCCTCCAATTCTAAGTTTTTCATAGCCGCGCGACAACGCGCGACAAGGGGTATGTAACAAGCCCCGCGTTTCAAGGGTATGTAACAGAGGCTTGTCCGCGCGGGCCATCGGGCACGGGGTTTCGACTCACTTCCACCATCGCATGTTCCATGTTCTTTTGCATTTTGTTCTCCAGTCTCTGCCCTAAGCACGAAGTTCTAGCGTCCACTGCTTTTTCATCTGATTCTCCATTATAGGGTCTGCATGCTAAACGAATTCTCACCTTGGGGAGTTCAAGAGTGCATGTCTTTTGTTGATCTTGTGGAGCACTTTCCAGAATGACTCCTGCATTTTCCAGCACCATGGCATCAGAGTCCATGCAATACTGAAAACTGCTAGCTGGGTGGTTCTCAACACATCCCCTATATATCTAGGGATGTAGGCAGCATTTATAGACTTCAGGGCTCACAGTGGGTAATTTACATTTGTAGACTTGCATTCTCAGGATATGTGATCATTTTAGGGCCTGAGAAATCTTCTGTCAACGACCAACCAGTGCCCTTAGGAGCCTCCTATTTGGAGAACCCCCCACGTAGCCCAAATGGGTATATGGGTGGTTGTCAAAATGATGGTCCCTTTTTGGATCCCTATTATGATACGGCACCTAATATTTAGGGTACCCAAAAAGGGACCATAATTTTGACAATCCCCCATATACATAATAGCACAGTCAGGTGATGAGACGTTCGATTACAGCATTCCGGCTCCGGCAAGGACACGGCTTAGCACCCAAGGTCATATTAGAGTTTAGCTGAACCTCTAAGGTATATATATAGATATATATATAATGGCCATTTGGGCTGTTTTTAGGGGCTTTAGGCCATTGTTCTACTTACTTTAGGGTGTCTAGGTAAGGCATAAGGGTTTAGTGCCTATGAGGTTCAGAGTTGATAGCTCTTCGGGCTCAGGGTTTGGGTCTGACGGGGTTCACGGTTTCGGTGATCTAGGTTTGAGGGTTTAGGGTTTAGGGTGTGTTCAGGGTGTAGGGACACAGAACGCGCAGCCATGGGCCCCTGCTATGTGAAAAGCTATGTTGGTCCTTAGTTTGCATTTTCGATTTGCCTATATTACGGCTATGTTGAGGTCTAACTTGGGGGCCCCCTGTTTATGAGAACCCCAGATGCACATTTAGCAGGTTGTGAAGATCCCAAGCAAGGGGCCAGTACCAACGGCTATGGTTCCAACCTCGAAATTGCGGCTTGTCTTTCGGAAGCAGCTGTGGCACTACAGGTCAACCCCAAACCCTTGAAGCCTAAAGCCTAAACCCTAAACCACCCTAAACCCTCAACCCTGGGAGCTTGCTGCCTGGCCCAGGGTTTAGGGTTTAGGGTTACCGCCTGTGAAAGGTCCAGGTAAAGATCACAATCTTACAAGCCCGTGCATTGCTCAATGCTCATGCTTCTTTATTGGACCGCGTCGCGTCGCAGGAATTACTTGCTTTTCCATGACGCCTTGTTCCTTGGCCGCGAAGAGATTTAAGGATTCGGGGTGCAGTTGTCGGAATTTGTCGTGGATGGCTTGGGTATACTCATGACTACGCACTTCACTAGGACTCTTGCTGTCATGGAGGCAACACCTGCGAAACCGTTGGATAGACGCAGGCCATTGTGAGGGCCAACTTCTGCTTTAGTTCTAGTACTCACCGTACACCGGTAGTAGCCGCCATTTTCCTTTGCACTCAGTTCACTCTGCAAATCTAAGCCCGCTGGTGCCAGCGAGTCCTCCCTGTCTTGAAGGCACTATGTACGATGTGCTTGAGGCATTCATGCTCATGATGTCTAACCCTTGGCGTCACGCACTATCAATTGTTAAGAAGGCTGCCGTGGGCACATGATGGCTTTATAGAAGTTGGCTTACGGCTGTGACAGCACGGGTGGGCTGATCCCGAATACCAGGTTGGATTGGATCGTCGATCGCATCAACACCCAGAAGGACGCGTGGTTGATGTTTGGGTCAGCCCCTTCAAGGACATAAAAGTCAGGGCCCCTCCCCCTGGGATATACAGGTATACCGAAAACGCGTAAGGAATCGCCAGTCCTGTGCGGAGCAAATTGGAACCTGGATGCATGGGCGTCAGAAGATCATTGATCATAAGCCCAAACCAACATCCTGTGCCCTTGCAAGCTGCAGCCACCTTCATGCTGACTACGGTCCTTATGACGATTGCACCACTGGGTTCATGGTTCCGGGCTAACATGTACTATACCGGCGTAGCTTTTGGCCACACGCTTACCTGATTCCTGAACCCTAAGCACTATGCCCTAGTTAAGCCTGAACCCGAAGCTCCAAACGCCAAGCCTTCAGCCTAAATTTTCCCCTAACTCCTAAGCCAGACATCCTAAATCCTAAGCCGTCAATCCAACATCCTAAGCCCACAGCTCTGAATCACACCCTAAATCGTTGGATACTTACAGTCAAGTTCCTCCAAACATCCTTCTAAAAAATCACTGATAGAGAGAGACTCTATAGATCCTTATGACCACGGTACTGAGGTCCCCCGTCGGGTGCTGGACCCCCAATTTTCGGACCCGCTTTAAACCCAAAATCCCAAAACTCTATAGACCATAATGCCTAAACCCTACCCCTCCCCCCCACTTACATCCTGGAAGGACACAGACAAGTGGGAGGAAATCATGCCTCGCCTCGTGCAGACTCCCAGACACTACTGAGGTTTCGGAGGATAAGCTTCAAAAGGGAGATTCAAGTTTACAGGGTTTGGGGTGTGTACATAACGGTTCCACGGAGGAGGAAAACAGAACATGACAACTCTGCGTTCTTTTCGTGGGGATGTAATGGGACAGGGGTTCGGGGATCGGTTTTGATTTTTGGGGTTAGGGCGCTTAAGGCTTATAGTCACCCTTAAATAGATAGAATATTGGGTATATGGGGAACTTATTAAGGGGGACTGTATGCTTTCATATTTGGGGTTTCGCCTCAGGGTGTCCTTAGATGTTGGGTCTGCAGATCTGCTTTATGATGAGCTCAGCACATGGCAGGTGGATAGCTTTAACTGTTGTAATATATCCTACTTTACCAGAATATACCCTAATTTACCTTAATATACCTTAATATACCCTAATTTGCCCGAACAAACACGAATAGTTGAACTGCGAGTATAGGTTGGTAAGGTTTAGGGTTAAGAATTCCTCGCTAAAGCAAGGGCTTGGTGGCTGCTTGTTTTTGCCCATCAGCACGCTAGAGATGGATTCCCATATACGAAGTCGCCGAGGGCTGGTCAGGAGGGCTTGGCATCCAAGAGATGTGAGCTGTTGTCAATTTTCGGGTTCCCAACGAACCAATTCGGACGCGGATAGGGTTCTTTTTGGTAGTTTAGTCTACTCCCCAATATATATTGAACTTGGAACCCCTGTCTGTTAACTGCATAAGGAAGTATTGACACCGTAAATGCTAATCCTAAACCCTAAACTGAGTGGATTTCATGGCTTCCCCACACTAGGGATACCTTTTGGGAAGTCGCTACGACAAAGATATATAGATTATTGTGGTCTACCTGGGGCACCCCCTATTTCAGGGCGAAGCATGGTGGGGCGGGCGAGTCGCAAGTGAAGTGCCCATATGACTCGCAGCCCTAAGTGGCCAAGTACCAAAATAATAAGGGGGGAGGCGGTGGGGGGCGACTGCGCTGGAGGTCTTTGGGGTTGTGGCTGAGGCTTCAGGGTATGGTTCAGGTATCAAGGCTCAGTGTTGAGGCCCTAGGGTTCATAGGGCTTGGGGTTTATAGGGTTTAGGAGGTCAGGGCCTTGGACCCCCTGCTGTCCTGCCTTAAACCGTGATGACTTACTGGCGGTTAGCAGGGAATGAGGGAATATAATGCCTATACAGATTCTTATAGTATATACGGATATGAAGATATTTACATTCCCTTATTCTCTGAATATGACCCCTATAAAGACCAATAGAGTACATATATATATATATGTATAGATTTTTGAATATTTACATTCCCTTATTTCCTACTTACCCCCAGTAAGATGATGGTAAGGAGCGACTACCCCGTCTCCATGTGGATTGCTCTTGGAGCAGGTGGGGCTTTCCACAACTTGGGGATAACTCTCTATGGGGGGTCCCTTTTGTAAGGATTCGTATTTTGGGGTCTACATCAGGATCCAACTACTTAGAGGAACTACCAGGAGTCCAACATGCAGATTCACAGATGCACGGTCCTCATCCCACGTCAATGGCAAGGTTGCAAGTGAGGGGTATATATATATATATGTATAGATATATATATATATATGGTAGTTTCCCAAAATAAGGGGACCCCAATATAGACCCCAATGTACTATAATCCTTATTATGGGGACCCCCAAAAAGGTACCCCTAATTTTAGGAAACCCCCCATATATATGTCCAAGAAAACTCGGGCATATAATGGCGCGTTAGAGGTCCTCTTCTTAGTGACCGCGCAGGGGCAACTTGAGAAACTCTCATGCGGCATGTTGGTTTTTGTTGGTTTAGGGTTTAGGGTTTAGGGTTGGTTGGGTTGTGGAGGGTTTTGCAGGGATGTTTGGCAGTGTGTGCGCATGTCGTTCCCGATCTGTATCGGAAATGCGAAGCTTACTTGCTGCGCAGATGAAGCAACCGAAGACCCTCAGCCCCATCACAAGACCCCACAGCCTGGCCTTTAAACCCCAAACCCTATAAACCCTAACCCCAAACCCCAAACCCTAAATCTGAACCAGCACCTAAACGCAAGCCTTGAACCTTCAAGTACTGCTGCAGCGGTAGTTGATGATCTGCCGTAGGGGCTTATGCAATTACCAATCCCAAGTTCCATGTATGACTTTGGTGGAGGGTACTCAGACAGACCTCAAAGATATATTGATAGTCATTTAGGCCCCTACAGTACTTCAAGTTGAAGCCGTGCTTCAGACTTTGGTCTTGCGGGGGTCAAGTGTGCGCGGAATGTAGATACACAAGGTTTAGGGTGGGATGTAGGGTTTGAGGGTTTGCAGATAAGGGAGGCCTGCTATGAGTTTGATGTGTGGAGAGTGTTTCCCCAATGTCATGGGATCCACGCTCTAGGGCTCCCCACCCCATCAAGACCCGCAATGGTGAGCAGTCCTGAACTCTAAGTTTACCTTGATTGCGCATTACCCCCTTATACTCCCTCAAGAACAAACCCTAAGCCCTACTGTGAATACTCCTCAGCCCAGCTGGCCTGAACAGAAAGCTTGGGTCTGAAGGCCCTAAGTCAAAGAAAATTCCAGGGGAGTACACCGACTGGGGCAACAACAATTTCTTGCAGCCCAAGGACCAACATGGAGTTGAAGGTTATGCTTACTAGTATATCGTTATGAGTATGCTTATAAGTATTATTACTATTCGTCATTATTATTGTTGCTATCATCGTTTAAGGCTTAGGTTTGGGGTTTTGGGGTTTGAAAGTTTGGAGTTCACCTTTGGGACTGGAAACTCAAATTCCGCGTGCAGGACTTGGAGCCAACCTATAACTTGAACCACTACACCCCAAACCCCTAAACCCTAAACCACTAAACCCTAAACCTAGACCCTAAGGCATTTGTTTGGTCTGCAGAGTCTTGAACTGAGTGGTCAAGTTGCGGCCTTGGGGGCTTTGAGATCTTAGCGGTGTTCTGCTGTGTCGAGAGTCCTTTCACATGAAGCCCGTAAGAGTCTAAAATTACACGGCAATGAAGTAAGGTATGTCTCTATAACCACCCAAGCCCCAGATCCTATAACCCTAATCACGTAGAGCTACACCCTGAACCCTAAACAGCTCACTATGGAGCTGTTGTCAGCTACCACCCGGGTACCAGGACCCCACCAAGCACCACCGTTAAGTGGTCCACCTTGTGGTTTTGAAAAATACAGTGGCTCTAGGATTTTTAGGGTTTAGGTTTTTTGGCTAGCGTTTGTTGTTTGATGATTTAGGGTTTTGGCTCTAGGGTTTACGGGTTTAGGTTTCGGGGATTGGGCCTGTAGGCATAGTGTACCGGGCCCCGGTGTAAGTTGAGAGGTGGTGCAGGACAAAGCGCGTGGTAGGGCCATTGAATTCTGCTATCTGCCACCAACCTGGAAGCTTGGAATCCTAAAAGGCCCCAGTCTCTGGAACTTCCCTCATAACCCTGACCCTAAACCCTAAGCCCTAAACCCCTCCTGGCAGGATGAAACCCTGGTGCTCATATACGATGAGCCGCTTGATTGAATCATTGAGATCTGGGCCTTGTGATGTTCATGGTCGGGAGACTAGGTTTCATGCATGTTCGATGGCTCTGCCTTCTTCACCGGTCGATTGCTTTTCTGGGCTTCTGAATAGGCAGTGAGTCTCACGATGCACCGTGCAAATTATTTTAACAAAATCTGTCATTATTGCAGGGACCCCCTTAAAATTATGTAGGGTACCTCCATGCTTGAGCAATCCACACCAATCAGCTGTTTGTTCTGAGGGGCACCTCTGGGATGCAGTGCCCTACGCCTACCCTCCACCAAAGTACTTACCAGGGACCCTGAAGTTAAGACGGTTCCGATTCCGTGAAGAAAAGTTGCCCTTGCCCAATTGGTTAGGGCGCTAGCTGAGGAAGCGTTACCCCAAAGGGCCCAGCGCGGGCCTCGTGGAGTCTTTGTTCCAGGACAGAGAGCCGGGTCGCATCCGATTGCAGTTCAGTTTGTTTTTGGACTTTAGGCGTTCGGGTGTACATGGACCTCCCAAATACCCAGACTTAATAATGGCCCTTAACCGCAATGATGGGTACATAGGTATTCTTTTGGAAGTTTGAGAGGTCCACGTATATACTCCCCCTTAAGTAGAGAATATGGGGTATATGGGGATCTTACAATTATAATATACCCAAAGCCATGTTCTATCTACTTAAGGGGGGACTATAGGGGTAGAAACCAAAGTTGCAGCATTAAGATCATGGAGTCTGAGGCTGAGGGCTCTCGCAATTCAGGTGCAGGGTTACTGCGGGATACTGCGGGGAGTTCAGATTAGTTCCTTTTCCATCTTTTGGTATGCTATGCGTATGGTATATGGGTTTCAGGGCTTAGGATTCATAAGGAACAAGGGAAAATTATACAGTGATAAAAAGGGATTATATTCCATTATTCCCTACTAACCCCAGTAATAATAAGTCTACCAGGGGAGGGTAAAAGCTCCTGAAGGACTTCGATGCACCTGAGGGCATCATTGCTTTGCATCAGACATTCGTCTGACCCAACAAGACAGGTTTTAAGGTTTAAGGTTCTAATCTTCTCATACTGATACTACACTCCCCATGGCAATAGTCGAGAACCAAATGGAGAGGAACATGGAAAATTACATGGAAACTGGGCATGTAGAGGGTGTATACGGTTTGACCGCCCATCATACTAACATGAACGCCTCCCGCCCCTGAAATTGCTCCCAATAGTAGGTCGATTATCTGCACAGATTTTACCTATGCTGTATGTAGAGTATTTACCATATTCTCGTGTGTCCCAATCTCTCCTACTATCTTAATTTTTACGAAGCATGCCGTTCCAGGCAGCCACCAATTCGCCTAATTGATCGGCTGGAACTTCAACGATTTTTTGCCAATACTATTTGTTGTCAGCTTTGTCATTATTACGGTGCTGTTCCTGTTAGTACTGTTAAAATGTAAAAAATGGCAGTGCGACTAGTAAATTTTTGTTTAAGATAAAAACCTCATTATGACAGCATTCTTTCGTAGTATACCTACCGGGGTTTGAAGACCTGAGTTCCAGGCCACCTCTGTGACGTGTAGAATTTTCATGCCGTTGAACGACGAGTTAGACTGTTAAGCAACTGGAGACGAAGCTAAATGCAAACACCTGAACCAGTTTCTGAAACGAAAGCGGCGCGGTCCGCCAAAGGTCGGACAGGCGTTTGTACGAGTCTCAGGGAATCTGAGGTGACCTCTGCAACTGTTAACTCCATCGGACGAAGGGGGGATGCAGCAAGGATGTGGGTTTCCTGAAGCAAGGGAGCTTAGGGGCCCTACCGTCACTACA
Source organism: Symbiodinium pilosum (assembly GCA_905231905.1). Lineage (NCBI taxonomy): Eukaryota > Dinophyceae > Suessiales > Symbiodiniaceae > Symbiodinium > Symbiodinium pilosum. Next base: position 22,949 of record CAJNIZ010043242.1, read on the forward strand.
TGAGGAGCAACTACATGCAAATCTGGGGGCTCACCGTTGAGAATTCTATAGCGTGATTTTCAGAGCTACGCATGTCTGCATGGGCCATTTCACGCGCCTCACGGTGCGAACACGTCGCGGGTGATTATGGAGGTCCTGTACTGTACATCAAGTTTGGACAATATAGCTCTCCCTCCAGAACCTCGGAAGAATGTCCACCACCATTGAGTAATTTAGCACGAAAGGCTTATCAGGCCCCCCTGTAGAGTGCGCAGCAGTCTTGATACGGCTCTTTCGGGGGGTTGCACGTTAGGCGTGAGAGAATGTAATTCTCTAAGCCGTCACTTCATAAGTAGTCTCCTCCCCTGTTGTAAAGCATACGCCTACCGCTTGTGTCAATGCCCTCACCAGAATTGTTTACTGCTTGGGGTGCGGGAATGTTTCATAAAAGCAGAAGGAGCAGTGGTCGCCTCAGATCCTTTTGGTGGAGTAAGTGCCACTCAAGTTCCGATTTGAGGCTTCACGCTTCCAGCTCCAGGAGTTCAAGGATGCAGAATCTGCAAACTTTTAGCCTTTGACTCTAATTCCTAAACCCCCGCCCCGAAACACTAAACCCTGAAAAATGTAGCCCCCTCAACCTGCGTATCCATAAAGCAGGGCCTTTCAGCCACAAGATTCAGGGTTTACAGTAGGGTTCATCTGCCAAGCTTGGAGATTGAACAACCTATTTGTGCTTAGCGGGACGAGGGGAGGAATACATGCATACGCGATTATTTTGGGATTATTACCCTAAGGGTCCAAGTACCTATAATAATCATATACTTACCCAAAACCTGTACTATAATTACTACTACACAAAACCCAAATACCTAATTATTGGGTACTTGGACCCTTTGGGTTACAGGGCTCCTCACCCCAAGTCCCCCTAAAGATCCGCCCCTGAAGCATCAGCAAGACAAAGGCTGACCGCGGAGAATTCTTGGAGCCCCAAGCCTCTGTGCAAAAGTTCCGGCGTGATGTGGGTGAAGTGCTTCTGCGGTTCTTCCAATTCCCAGGCCTAGGGCTGGACAAATTGGCCTTATTTAGAGTCTTCAGGACCCAAAGTAGACATGAATTGGAGACTGGGACAGCAGCACCTTTTCAGCTTGCGCGCATCGTGTATATTGCTTGCTGCGCGCGATGGGGGAAACAAGCGGTCAGGCTGACGACCCATTTCTCAGTTTCAGCTTCCTGGTTCCGATGTTGGTTAAAAGTCCTATTTCTTTACAATGATGTTCCTATGTTCCTAGACCCTCCACCTACCCACTATGTACCCTAAATTGGGACCATATACCCCCATTCAATTTAGGGTACTAGGAGGGCCCTGGCTAAGGCCCAAAAACCCTTCGAGTCTCAGGCCCCAAAGCTCTAGGGCTCAAACCTGTGAATGCTGCGGGCCCCAAAGCGCGTAAACATGCGCACAGGGTACCTACTTTGGGTTACTAGGAGCCCTAGCCCCTAGCTGAGGAATACGCAGTTCTGTTTTTTTCTTATGATATCCCAACAAGGATATGCTTTCAAAGGGTTTATGGTTCCAAGAGTTGCGAGCAGTCAGGGCTCCGCAATTACTCTAACCCAGAAGAGACACCGTAAACCCTAAGCCGTTGGACAGAAGCGTTTGGCTGGAAACTTTTGCGCGTATTTTGGAAATCCCTGAGTACTTACGTTGGCAACCATTTGTTTTAGATATGTAGGCATGGAAGGCACACACCAGAAAAATACTCCAAAGGCCCAGACCCTAAACCTTAAGCCCAAATAGCCGAAGCCCTATAAGCCCTAAGGCCCCATATCCGAAGCCCAAAAGCCGAAACAGTGACAGCATCCTGGACGGTACAGAGTCAGGTCTACTCCCTATCAACTCTAAACCTATAGGGTTTAGGGTTTAAGCCCGAAGCCTCTTTGTCCTGTCCTTCGGATTTGGATTTGACGTTTGGAAGGTGAACATTTAGGATTTCTACCCTTAACCCGACACCATCCGAAAGCCTAGAACGGGTGGCTGACTTGAGGATTGGGTTCAAGGCCGATGGGTCTCAGGGATTCGATATTTCTGGTGCGGTTCTGGGTTAGGGTTCAGGGTTTAGGGTCTAAACCCTGAACCCGAAACCCGAAACTCCAGACCCTGAACCCTAAACTCTTATCCCTATGGCTTGCTGATGTGGTGCAGTCAGATCGCGCTTACCTTGGGGGGTTCCCCAAAACAGAGGCATTCTGGGGGGGGGGGTCCTGAGGAAGACGTACGGAGTATGGGTGCAGTATAAGCGCCCTGTTTATGGGTTTCATAGTTCTGGAGACATTCCTATATCGCAAAGTTTTGCAAACAGAGAATTAGATTTTACCAGAAATCTGCATGAATTTGTGTGATAGGTATACTAGAGGTGGATAAGATTACTAGTTTAGCCTTTGTTGCTACATAGTGTTTCTGCTGCTTTGGTGGCTGTGCCTAGGACAGACCCAAAGCTACTTCATCTGAGATACCTGTCATCCGCCTAGGCCGACCCCAAATATGGTTTGAAATATTTGCCCAACACCTAGAGCAGCCAAGAGGCGATTCTGCATGCATTCTGTTCTGGCCTTTTATTAGCTGGCAATGAACGAATGGAAAAAACAATAAAAACTATTATGATGGGTCATATAGGGACTACTAGAAGGATCCATTCCTTCATTCCTAGCTAACCGAAGGCCAGTGCTCCAGAATTCAGGTTATCACTACAGGTGAACCTCTGAGCAAGCTCAGGTCAGTCGCACGCTGCGGTCGCAATGCAACGCCGTGGAAGAGATTGTCGCCGCGCTTGGCGACACCTGCGCCCCATAGCTGACAGGAATCAGGTAGATTCCCAGGTTTGGGGTTTGGGTCGGATAGGATAGACCCCCAAAGAATCCCCATAGGTTCTTTCATAATTCCCTTCTAGGGGTGGATCTTCGTATGGGATTAGGCCCAAGGTCGAGTCCCAGGGAATCTACCCGTACAAGGATGATATACCTCAGTACAGAATAGCAACAAACCTCCTAGTGCTCTGCATGGCTTAGTTCGGGAGCTCTGTCAGGCCTTCTGGGGTAGACATTGCGACATAAGGATATAAGGTCATGTATGGATCAAATGTGTGCTTTAATGGACTTCTAGGGTCTAGAAGTGGGTAGCTTGCTCGCTATTGGTGTATTGAGATGATTTTGAAAAGAAACTTACCAGCCATATCTTGACGCGACTCTTCTTGCTGACTGCTGAGTTCCCAGTCTTTGTTGTGAAAAAGCAAAACTTGCTCCATTATGCACAGATGTCTAAAGCATGCAAGTATTTGACGATCAGGGTAACTGCGCTAGTCACCTCTAAACCCCATGCGCGCTTAGTGTTTCTCATGCATTTTGTTTGTGAGTCCTGGATCAGGATCGTATTGCCCTTTGTAAGTATCCCTAGAACACGTCCCATGAATTCCAGCAAACGTGTGGAGAGTTTTGGCTCTACTCAACCTGACACACTCCTATACTTATTGGGAGGGGTAGTGCCCACGGGAATAAGGGAACATACTATATAGGGCTTATGTAGGGATCGTATTCCCCTATTCCGTAAACCTTAGCCCTAAACCCTTATATAGATGCCTATCACTTGTGGATCCCTACGGTGATGAGCGAAATCCAAAGATCCCCAAAATGCAATCCACAACATGGAGTGGGGTTCGGAATTATGTGAGGGACCCTGGATGAATAGTCCTTTCTCACCCTCAACCCTAAATCATAAATTGTGGGTGGGAACACCTAATGTTGATGAGGCCTGCATGTATAGCACTGTTATCCCTTGTTGGGTATATTTTGCGAAACCAGAGAGTATTACGTCACCACACCCAATGTGGAAGCCTGACTACCCAGCAATGCTATCCCCTGATACTTCCTTACCAAAGTCACAGTATCATGAATCACCAAATTTTGCTTTCATCAGAAAACTCCTGCAAAGTGGACAACGCCTTTCTCTGTAGACTTGAACTCGACGCCCTACACCGCGAACCCTAAACCCACAAGCCCGAACCCCCGACCCTCAGCCCTAAACCCCATACCATTTTAACAGGCCTCAACTCCGAACCCTGCATACTCATGCCAAAACTTACAACCCCCAAGCCCTAAACTCTGAACTTGTCACCCTCAATCGCTGAACACCAAACCTTAGCAATTAAAACCTCCAATCCCTAAACCCAAAGCCCTAGTGAGCCCCAAATTCCTATTCCCTAAACCCTATTGAAACCCCAATCCCTCAACCGAAGCCCTAAGCCCTAGATCCTAACTAAACCCTAAGCCTTAAACACTGAACCCTAAACCCTCAATCCTAAGCGCTACCTAAACCCCAGAAGTACGTAAAATGATAGCCCTAAATAACAAAATATAGCCCCAAGGACATAATTCTACATACTTTTGGGGTCTAGGTAAGCCGTAAATCTTAAGCCCTAAACCCTAAACCCTCAATCCCGGAGATTTCCCTCGTTGTGCCTTGTCAAGGTTGGAGTGTGGGATGGGATGCCGGCGGGGATCTCAGACCTAGGGGTTTAGGGTTTAGGATTTAGGGTTTAGGGTTTAGGATTTAGAGTTTATGGTTTAGGATTTAGGGCCTATAGGGTTTAGGGTTTAGGATTTAGGGTTTATGGTTTAGGATTTAGGGCTTAGGGTTTAGGGTTTGGGAGTTAGTGTTTAAGGTTTATCATGTAGGGTTCAGCATCTCACGTCCACGGACACATGCCCACCCTCCCATTGCGTCCCACATCAATAAGCAATCCATACCCTAAACTTTAAATCTTGAACCCTAAACGCCAAATCCTGAATCCGCAAATCTAAGCCCTGAACCCAAAACTGGGTTCTAGCCTAGGGCCCTGAGTTTCCACCCTGACCTTGCCCACTAAAATCATGACCTTGCCCACTAGGTTAATGACCTTGACCACTAACCCATTGAAGCTTAAACGCTAATATGACAGTGGGCTTTATCATCAGGGTTTAGGATTTAGAGTGTAGGATTTACTGTTCAGGAATATTGGGTTCAGGGTTTAGGATTTAAGGTTTATGGTTGAGCAGAAGCCCTAGCCTGGCTCTTCTGCTAGTGATTGCAGGGGAGCGATGTAGTCGCAAGGATCCACATGGTTTAGGATTCAGGGTTCAGGGTGTGAGGAACCATGGTTAGGACCAGCGCCATTACGATAGGGTAGGGTTTAGGGTTTAGGATTGAGGGTTTAGGGTATGGGAGTTGCTCAACAACATCCTTGAAGAGGGACCCCCCCTAGTACCTTTGTAACAAATTCCTGGATCTCGCTTTAACCATAGCTTTTGATCTTCCAACATGAGTATGTAGGCCACAGTTGGGTGGGGGGTATTGGGTAGTTCCACGTCAGACTATATCACGGAGGATTGTAAGGGTTATCTCTTCTCTTGAGAACCCCGACACGTGTGCATAGATGACATGGAACGGAAGACGATCAGGAGCTTTCATAGGCTTTTGTTCTTACAAAGAAATAGTTGCAGTATGCTTCGCGGTCACAAAGTCAAACTGTGGATAGCAGTTGTCATCTTACCCTAAGGGTCCAAGTACCCAATAATCATATACTTACCCAAAACCTGCACTATAATTACTATTATATAATTACCCAAACCTAAGTACCTAATTAGTGGGTACATGGAGCCCCAGGGTTAGGGCCAGTTGAAGACATCTGTAGCGGTCCTTAGGGCCGTCCTCGAGATATGGGGCACTCCATGCCCCGCAACACTTAAACCCTGAGCCTTAAGTCCTACGTGACGTAAACCCCCAAAGTATGTAAAATATAGCCCTGAACCCATAATAATAGCCATAAAGGCCATTATTTTACATACTTTTGGGGTCCAGGTAGAGCCTGAACCCTAAACCCACGACCTAAAGCCTGAACGCTCAACCCTGAACCCTCGACTTTAAACCCTCTACTCTAAACCCGAAACCCAAAACCTTAAGCCCCCGGGCTCAACTGCTAAGCTCTCAGCTCCACACTGCGACGCAGGCCCCCCTAGACCAAGCAAGTACTTTCTCCCAAAGTAACATGGAACCTGAAACGGGGCCCATCTAAAGGGATACTAGTCCATGCCTTCAGGACCCTAAACCCCAAATCCTAAGCCCTAAACCCGAAATATCGCATGCTAGTTTGGAGGAGAGCAAGAACCCTACACTCTAAACTTATAAGCCCTAAACTTCTTTAGGGTTGTAGGGGCTAAGTGTTTAGGGTTTAGGGTTGAAGGCTTGGGATTTAGGGTTTAGGGCGTAGGATTTAGGATTCAGGGTCTAGGGTTTAAGGTTTAGGGTTTTGGGTCCTGAAGCACTAGACCACTGCTGATGGCTCGGCACCTCTAACCTCAGTTACCTGCAGCTTGCGAGTTTAGGGTTTAGGGTCTAGGGTTTAGGGTCTAGGGTTTTTGGTTTAGGATTCAGGTTCTAGGGTTTAGGGTTTAGGGTTGCTAGAAATATGCCCCTAATTTGCAGGTAGAACCCATAAACCGCACGTAATTGGTATTCTAGGTAAGCACCAGAACCCTAAACCCTAAGCCCCTAGAACCCCAAGCCCCTACCTAGAACCCTAAGCCCCTAGGACCCTAAAACCCCAAGCCCCTAGAACCCTGCAAGCCCCTTAATTTTAACTCAAACTGTGCACTTCGCAGGCCCACTCCCCCCGCGATGCTGTCTTAGAGGCCCGATGCTTGACTGGGTTTGGGCTTAAGGGATGGATAGGGCATAGGGTTTAGGGTTTAGAGATGTGTAGGTCCCTTTGAAGGGGATCTAGGGATTATATAAGGGGTTGAATAACGCAATATGGGATTATGGGACTATAGTGGTGGGCTGTCGGGATCACGAATGGCAGAATTGTGATAGCTCGTGCCCGTTGTAGCGCCAGTACCAACACACTAATTGCAGTTCTGGTACCAGTCGTAGGTGATTAATGACTGGTAGTAGTCGGCAATCACTTAGCAAAAACATTGTGCCGGAAGCCGAGTTCATTCGTTTCACAACACAGGCCTCCGCAACATTCCTGGTCTGGCTACCACTCTCTTACATAGAAGAAGAGCAGTCTGAACTTGTTCGGAAGCGCTTGTCTTAGACTCTGCAAGGGGCTGTCGGGGGTGGATCCAGGGCTCAGGTTATAGTTTAGTAGCATCCCCAATATATTCTCTAATAAGAACCTATGTCCATTCATTATTTGCTGTAAGGCCTAAACCTAAAAGCCTAGCCAGTAGCATCCACGCATTTTTGCTTTTGTTCATTTGATTGTCCGTTAATATGCTTCCCATACGTATATGCGAAATACTGCAGCACCTTATGCAGGTCTTCAGATTCTCTTGAAAGCTGCAACACGAAGAAGTGTAGGGTTAGGAGTTTAGGATGTAGGGTTTAGGGTTTAGGGCATCTAAGTTTCTGAGCCTGTTCGCTGCCAGAGTGTTTCACTCTCTGTTTTGGGTTTGCCATTTAGGCAAGAGTGACATGGTTACATGGCATCAGAAACACAAGAAGTCGGCAGTAGCTAGTTACAGTTCTACTTCAGAGTTATAGAAGTTGTTTAGTCAGCAGCTGGGTATTTGGTGCTAAGTAGTGAGTGCCAAGTAGTGAGCTCTAAGTAAGTGTGATAAGTAACAAGTTGTGAGTAGGAAGTAACCGCTGGGATAGCGGCTTCGCTGTTTCCGCCTTTGATGCTGCCTCATCACTTTCGGTCGTTCATGCTTCCTAACCAGCAAACCCGAGGCGGCGGCAGCGGCGAAGAGCGCCAATGCCGACGTCATTGTCACTGTGGGAGGCACCTGTCGTTCAGGATTCAGTATGCTCCTGGTTTACGGAGGGGTTTGATTGTGTATGGGTTTGATTCAATAAAGTGTTCAAGGCATTTGGCAAGCTTTAGAAGCATGTCAAGCGCCTTCTCCTGGGTCACGGCTGATCTGGTTTTGCATTTTGAGATATCTCAACCGCGTAGGTAACCCTAGGGCTCCCAGTTACTTATTTAGTAGGCTGCTGGGCTATGTAACTGTAGGGTATATAGAACGCAGAACCCACTAATTACTTAGTTAACTGGAGCCCTAGAGTCATAGATCAGAACAATTTCTGGTAGTCCCCGAATGTGGAAGCAGCATCAGCCCTCAATATAGGTTTGCTCAAGCCGTGCGCTGGAAGTATAAGGGAGGCCGCGAATACGACATACAATGTGATGGTTCTTGGTACCCCCCGAACAAGCAATAGTTGGGTACTGGGGCCCTTGGTTTAATGTACGTCATTGATCACGGGCTGCAGGTGGATTCCCAACCCAGTTGTCAGGGATCATGACTCTACGTGGTGGCTTATGCCTCTATCCCTGAATCTACAACCCCGGAGTTGTTCATTGCATGTAATTTGATCAATAGTTGATTCAAGATATCAACCACCAGAACAGAAAAAAGTGATTGTAGCTAAGTATCATCAGAATGAGCAGAAAAAGTAACTGTAGCTAAGCTCAGGTCCCCAAGAGAAAAGTTGAAACAACAACAGAATTTCTGGGCCATGATGCCATGGCAGCGGCTCATGTGCAAACATGCGCTTCCTCGAAAAGGTTCCACCAGATGTCGCAAGACAAGAGTCCCCCGAAGTGCCAGTGATGGGGAAATTGCCCCTGATCTTTGCCAGCTGCATAGCCTTTGATCATCTAGCCCCGTATTTTCCAGTCTTCTTTGGCTGCCAAAACATGTGCGGGCATATGGGTGGTTGTCAAATTTATGGTCCTTCCTCATACCCTAAATATGAGGTGCCGTATTATAATAGGGATCCAAAAAGGGACCACCGTTTTGACAACCACCCATATGCCAGGTGGAAGCCTCACCGATGGCGCGAAGGCGACGAACATTCAACCAGGAGAGAGTTTCTTCGGTAAAGGGTTTAGGGTTTAGGGTCCAAGTACCAAAATATCTGGATTTTGGCTCGCAAATATTAGAAATGGAATAGTCTTTGGCACCTGAGACCCCAATATTTTTGTGTTTGGAACCCCAGGGAGTGTATAAAGATTGTTGGGCCATGGTTCACATCACTTGAAAAGTCTAGAGCAATTAGGATGTAATCTCTTCCCCCAATACAAGCCCTCCTCAGCATTGAAAATCGCCATTTTCGTTTTTTTGTATATTGGGGATATTACATGATATAGGGGGGTGTTGAGGTTCAGATTAGGGTAAGGGGATTAGACCTGAACATGCGCGATCACATCAGCACTGCTATAGTAGCAACTGGCAGCCAGGATAGCAAAGCACGATGTAATTCCAAGATGACACGTATTCATCCTTGAAAGGGTATTACCTCTGCTCGTCGTTGAGTTTCAGAAGTCCAAGCCTACGCAAGATCCAATGGTGTATCCCCGTTGTCCCCTTCTCTGGTTGTGTGAGGCAGATTATTGCGCGACATCGTTTACAAGCTCTTGGGGTAGTTTCAAGTAAGTATTATGCTCGCCGAGGTGGGGCAGCATACCAGGTACGGTCTTGGCACATCCGTGCTCAAGATTTGCAGGGAAGCATGCCGCGCAAACCGTTGAGTTTGCAAGTTCCGGGATTCATTGACCCCAGCATGTTTGTGTTTCAACTCAAAATGCAGTGTTATTGAGATTTCCTTTCTGGCATCTTGCAGCAGACTTGTGACCATATTTCGCAAGGCTTTACGCAAAAAAATCCAGCACACCAGAAACATTCTCTACATCAACCTACCGTGCTCGATGTGAGGTTTTCAGGCTCTATCTAGAGAATGATATAGCCCCAAGTGAACCTATGGTCACAGTATAGCTGCCACGCATGGAGATTTGTATGGTACTTGGCAAGGGCCTGCCGAAACAGGAGCCTTTTTTTGGGGAAACGCCTGATGCATCTGAGATGGTCACGCGCAGACCGCCCCTCGCAGCCCTCATATGGGGTGCCCGATTTCTTGGTAAGTGGAACTGCGATGAGCAGGACAAAGCATGCCGATAGTATGTCAATGGGGCTTGGGGTTTAGGGTCTAGTATAAGGAGTACTCAATAATCATATGCTCACCCAAAACCCGCACTACAAGCATTCGTACCCAAACCTCACTTACCTAATGATTGGGCACATGGAACCTTAGGATAAGTTTTTTAATTGGCGGTTTCATGGGATTCGTGTCATTATTTCACCTGGTCTTGATGTCCTGGAAGGATGCGGAACACGATTCAAGGAATATGCACCAACGCAAGGGTATTGAGTATTGAGCTTTCTGGGAACCTTAAACCCTGAGCCCTACATCATGCAGTAGCTTTCATTTTCTTTGCCGTTCCTTGATTAAGGGTTGCTCCCCTGACCTCTTACCCCAAACATTACGAATCCCTACAATGCAGTATGTGCTGTTATACAGCTCGCTGCATCCCTAAAGATCCCGATTAGCAGTTATTGAGATCCCTGACCCCAGGTATGCATAGGGCACATCCCTTACTTGAAGGGTCGGGAGGACTAGTAAGCAAGTAGGTTAATAGCCCCTATTACCCACATAGCACCCCTACTTTTCCCCATTACTGACCCACTTACGAAGTCCCCCTGACCCTCCAAGTACATGGGAGTGCAGCAAATCAAGCAGACTAATGGGGGGTTCCTGCGATCCTGGAACAACTTTTGAAGCGGAGGTGGTACGGATTGCTTTGCAAACGGAGGCTACCACGTCAGAGGCGCGCGGGGAGCCTTTGCTTTAGATCAGCCTGGGGCGATGACTTAAATATCATCAGACAAAAGATGTGTATTTAAGGGCATTTTGCTTGCAGCAAAGCGGACATTTTTCAGTTTCTTATCTACACATGACCCCTTGGATACTAAATCCTGCATGACCTTAGTTTACTATAGTGCCAGTACCATTGTACCCAAGGTACGAGGTGCCTAGGGTCATGCAGCATGTTTCGTATCCACCGACCCAATAAGAACGTCCCAGACCTCCCTAAAGTTTCTAGGCCCCCCCCTCTGTTTAGGGTTAAGGGTTTAGGGTTTAGGTTGACTCTTGGGAAGCCCGGATGTTGATATCTCAAGCGGTTTGGAACCATAGCTATCACGTGTAACTACATTGGAGGGTCCCGGATGACGTCGCCCTTTCAAAGATCACCATCTGTTACACCTTAACAGGCGCTCGGCCAGTACTGCTTCAAAGGATTCTTGGCTACATTCAGAACCCAACGTCGAACAAGACGAGGGTGTGAGAATCAAGGAGGAGGTCCGCCAGCCTTCTGCAACATGAGCTTTCAGTAGCATCAGACCAAGAAGATTTAATCCAGACAAAATGAGATTTACAGATAACCCTTTAGACACAACAAAACGGCCTCAACCGGAAACCATGTGACCACATCAGTACGGCGGAAACGCTTGACTGCACAAGTTGGCTGCAGTCTACAACAAGGCATCCTCGAAAGGGATCGAAGGACGCAGGACTGAGGTGTAATTTAGGGGCTGGGAGTCTGGCTTTGACGTTTTAGGCTTGCTTTTTCCGAAGGGCTCCTGTACCCTAAGGGTCCAAGCGCGCACAAGCCCCCGAACAATGCAGATTGTATAATAAACCCCATCTTGTTTTTGAATTTAAGCCGCCTTAGTGGGTCCAACATAGATTGAAATTGTTTAATGACCCAAGACGTTAAACAAAAAAAACATCGCAACACAACATGCTCCTGCAATTTTTAACGCTTTCGGCAATCGTTTCAGGCCAATATTTAGAAACTTGGACTCTTAAGCCTACATATTCTTATACATCTCTATCACCCCGTCACCGCCAATTCTTTGGGCACTTGAACGCAAAGCTGCTGATGCGCAGGCCCTGAAGGACACGGCTTTTCTTGGCCCGAAGTGCACACCCTGAACCCTACTTTCCCACAGCTAGTAGTAATTACTCCTTACTTCGGAGACATAAGCCATACAACTGTAAGCAATTAGGGTTACAGAATCCCTACAAACCCCTTTCCAACTCCAGTTTACTTTTCGTGTTCCAGGTTCTTCTCCATCTGGTTCTCCATAATCGGAAGAATATCTCCCTAAACCCATCGAATCCCCTAGCTAAGCCCTGCAGAACCCTGGGAACCCTCAGCTTGATTGGATCTGGTTGCACTTGGAGTACATTCCATGAAGGCTATAATCCCTTCCTCATATTAATA
>CAJNIZ010043242.1:35495-57740 GCA_905231905.1 Symbiodinium pilosum
TATTATTAGGGGGAAGAGATTAATTAAGGTTTAGGGTATAGGGTTCTATTCCATTCCGTTCTGTTCTCTTTTTGTGGTAAACTACGTATATGGTATGACATTGCTGTCAATAGCCCGGCCAAGCAGCTGCTATTGGAATTGCTTACACGGCAGTGTAGAAGGGCCCATGAAACTCCGCAGTCCTAGTGACCTATGTATAGTTTCGCTTGGTACCCCGACGTGGAGCCAGACAACCCAAGCTGCACTCTTCCAAGGCGACCTGTCTGCTGTGAAAGACACGCAGCTCATTCCGCAGGTGTCCATCCCGACCACACTCAGTGCAGGTGTGCAGACCTGCACGACTTGGGGTTTAAGGGACTTACCCTTGTGGCTGCCAAATACCCATGACAAGGGCGCTTGACCTCAAAATTATGAATAAATAGGCTATCGTGATGGGTATTTGGGAGTGTCAGGTAGGTCTTTAGGGTGGGTTGAGGCTTTGGGATATTGCTCAGATGTTCTAAGCGCTTCATGGGCTTCACGGAGGCTTTTTGCAGCCACTTGCCTACGATCCAGAAGCTACATGCGCTATAGTCTAAACTCCTTAAAGGGGAATATATAGGGGACCATGTAGGGGACTACTATAGGGGATATTAAGGGCCCCATACTAGGAGTTTAGACTATGGCTCACATGAATGAATCCTGGAGCTACATGGGAGGTTTCTATAGATAGGGGGCCCCATTGTAGACCCCGAAGCACTCCACCATTTTGTTATATGTGAGCTACAGTCTAAACTCCTAGTATCCCCCTGAATAACCCCTATGATACTTCCCTATATAATTCCCTGCGTAACCCTCCTCCTTTAAGGAGTTTAGACGTCGACTATAGCTTATAGGGATTCCTCCACAGGGTTCTATGGGGTTTCATGGATAGGTCGCGCCCGTCCTGGCTTCCGGCATGCCTGTTTAGGGTTTAGGCCCCCCCCCCCTCCCAAGATATTCTGGAACGTACGTCCCTGGACCTGACAAACGGGCAAAACAACGGCACAAAAAACCTACACCCTAAACCCAAGAGCTCATTATTCTCCAGTTTCGGAGGGCTCGGGTAGATCCCTAAACCCTAATCCTGCATATCCTTATTGAGTCCCGTATAACCTTTTGGGCTCAGCTAAACTCATTGCCTGAACAACTCCACAGCAGGAGCCCCAAACTTTGATTCCACAAGGCCTGACGCATGAGGACTAAAGCGCTGCCGGGAAGCGTTTTGGGAACAACGAGTTAAATCCACAATAGATATCATCCCACCTAGCCCAAACTGCTTCCAGAGCCCTGAAGATTGGGGAGACTAAGCCCCAAACCCGAAACCCTTAAACGCAAAACCCTTATACAAACAATAGAAATTCCAGGGGTCTTAGTTTTTTGCAAAGCCTGACCGTAATATGTTTCTATTACAATCCTCTAATGATAAGCCAGGAATTGTTCTACAGCCATGGGATTTGACCTAGAGATTTGTTCACGTGACTTAGAAGTTTGTTCAGTTCATTAGATTAAATCTCACGCGCTTTGTTTGTTGCGTTTAATTAATTTCACTCCTTCGCTTCGCTCATAAAATAAGAAGAGAAACAGAAGCGAAGGACCACGAACCCAATTAAATTTCATTCGCTTGTTCACTTAGTTCTCTTCACTCGCTTATTTATTTGTGTTTGTGGAGTGAGCGAAGAAAATGGGAATAATAAAAGTCTTACTCCTACACCCTAGAAGGCCTGCCCAGGAGCGCTGACGTACTGGCAATTCTTTTTTTTGGCTTTCGGTTTAGGGTTTAGGGTTTAGGGGTTAGGGGTTAGGGTTTAGGGTTTAGGGTTTAGGGGTTAGGGTTTAGGGTTTAGGGTTTAGGGTTTAGGTTGTTGTTTTTGGGTTTAGGGTTTAGGGTTTAGGTTGTTGTTTTTGGGTAAGGGGTTTGAATACACTACCAAAAAAAGAACGGCACAGGCTTGGGTAAAGCCCAAGCCCTGCGATCCAACCCGGATCCCTGACCCTGAAGCCTTTTTTTGGGGGGCGCAGGCGAGTTTGCTCCCTATGCCGGCTGCACGGATCCCGCCACCAAGGTCAAAGAAACGCATCTTGGCAGCTAGGGGGCTGTCTTTGGATATCGTAATTTAGACTTACTAAGGGATTAGGCTTATAGGGTTTAGGGTAGAACTCTACTTGGAGTGAGCAGAATGGGGTTTACAGGCGCAATTCCAACATCAGGTAACGTAGCACTGAACAATAAACCCTACACCCTGGCATGTTATGGGTCTAGATCTCCTGTATCATCAGAGTACTTGAAGCAGATCTCAAAAGTATAGGGTTTGGGGTTTAATTAGGGTTTAGGATTCTGAAAATCATACAGGTAGTTATATCAGGCTAACCCCTACACACTCCCGTATACCGCCAGGCACAATTGAATCTTCCACTTTCCTTTCCATGTTGTTTATCCGCAATTGGGAAAACCCTGCGCCCTAAGCCCTGTTTGAGCGAGCCATGCTGGGAGTAAAGGTCTTATAGTGGCTGTTGACGCTGTATGCGAGCTGTGTGCGTGTGTCCGCCTTAAAAGTACATGATAGATAGGTGATGATTTTCAAAATCGTGGGTCAGACCCCTAATCCCCAAACCCCTAAACCCCTAAACCCTAAACCCCTAAACCCTAAACCCTAATCCCCAAACCCCTACACCCTAAATCCCCAAACCCCTAAACCCTAAACCCCAAGCCGTGGGAACTATGGTAGGCTTCTCAGATCTGAATGCCTTGATCACACAGAGTTTGGAGGATGCGACCTCCGTTTTGTGTGAGGCCATGATCCTAAGGGTCCATGAAGCCAACAAATTGGGTTTCAGGGTTTCAGGGTTTAGGGTAACTATTGGGTACTTTGGGTTTTTGGTACTAGTAATTGTGGTACATGTTTTGGGTAAGTATATGATTATTAGGTGCTTAGACCCGCAGGGTTATGCTCTAACATGTTCGGACGCGTTGGCACAGTCGCCTGCATAGTTCATTTCAATTTGTTGAATCAGGATTGTAGTGTTTGGGGGTGCATAATAAAGGGCACCTCATGCTTATGTCAATAATTGCTTCCTAAACCCTAAACCCCTGGAGCCCTATCAGCCCTTAAACCGTGCACATGCGACCTCAGGCAACGGTTTGGCTCAGCGGTTCAAGAACAGTTAGGGCAGAACCATTACACTCCCCCAAAACTAACATGGAAACCCATATAGCCCCCTTTTAGAAGGACTGTAGTCTTTATAGGGCCCATGTTGGGTTTTCATGTTAGTTTCCGGGAGTGTAGTTGAAGTGTCGGATTAAAAGGGCTTCTGGCTTAGGTGCAAGATTTGGGATTTAGGGCTTAGGATTGTAGAGCATTGGTGTGGAGGGCTTGCTTTGAGGGTTCTACCCTAGCAGCCCAACGTAACGAGGTTTGCTTCTCATGTGAGTTCCTAAAAGCATCCTCATGGATGCTTACACATATATGTATATGTACACATACATATGTATATATATATATGTGACAGCTTCTCAGAACAGTTCCTATATGAACCGCCATGAGGACCAACAGAATCCCTACACACCCCCCATATAATCCCTACATACATTCAGGGAACCATAGTCTTGGAAGCCCTTCATGTATGCGTAACTGGGCTTAAGCTCCAGGGTCCTAAACCCTAAATAGGGTTCAGGGTTTAGGGCTTAGGGTTGAGGGGTTAGGGTCCTAAACCCCAAGCCGCATGTCTAGAAAGTTTAGTCCTCGGAGCAGCCGCGGCCCCTCTTGAAGCCATGAGTCTCTCTGTGGATGTGGCTTTGATGATCCCGGGCGGAATCCAAAAGTAGTAGCCTTAGTTTAATAGCCATAATCGCCTTACACGTAAGTATTACTTTAGGTAAATGGAGTCACGGGCACTATTTGCGGGCTTGAGGGCCCGAAATGAGTAAACATTTGTAGACAGGACCCGCAGAGAAACATGTGAGACTTTCTCGAAGGTTGCGTGCCTGAAGGACCTTCAAGATATATTGGGGTTACCTGTGGATTAACTGTGGCACTCGCATTGCGTAGTCCCACACGCAACAATAAGACCATGAGGGGGAAAAATACACGTCACGTCAGCCTCCCGCGGTGCTGAGGGCTCTAAGCATTTGTGTTAAATGGTTGTCCGGATTCTGCTGGGACCCCGAACCAAAACACATTAAAGAGGGCATTTATAACAATGGCCTGGAACTCTTCAAGCGGTTGCCAGACCACATTCAAGAGGGTCTCTACGCCAAAATGAGTGCAGCAGCAGGGGGTCTGGTTACCTGGATTTAGTGTGAGAATGTTCCTCTTAGTGTGCCTTGCAGTGTCATGTTGAACCTGGTACTGTGCTACTCCCCATGCTTTGCTACACGTTGTCTCATGTCTCGTGAACAGCCAGACAAGATTGGATCCTACACTCGAAACGATTACTGGTTGTTAGGAGGGAGCGGAGGAACGGATGATCTCTATAGCAGTCCCTATATGCGAAAGCTTACGATCCTTAAGTGGGAACCCCATATCCACCGGTTGCTAAGGGTGCCCCTTTGCTCATATTAGGGGACCAAATACATGGGGGCATTAAACGCTCAATCCCTACAGTCCCCTTTATGTAGATAGATTATAGCTTTGGGTACACCATAATAAGATCCCCATATTCCCCATATTCTATCTACTTAACGGGTAACTCTAAACCCTATATAACAATATCTATGGGATCTTGGGGAGCCTAAAAACCATCAGGGAGGTTTCTGAAAACACGGTAACCCTTTCTATAGGGACCTCCCCTAATTTTGAGACACCCCATACTATCCCGATATAACCCTAGAGTCTCCCTTAAGTAGATAGAATATGGGGTATATGTGGATCGTAAAATAATAGGCCCAAAGCCATAGGACTATAAACCCTGAACCCTAAACCCTAAATAAGAGTTTCCATTTTTCCATTATCCCTATATAACCCCAATGATATACCGTATGGTTTGATCCTTAAGCCCCATAGCCTAACCGCTGGAAAAGTTCAACGCGCTGTGGCCCAGCAAGGTGAACTCCCATGTCAGAGTTTTAGAATCTATGGATTGCCTGTGACTCCATTTCCCTACAGCTTTGTGGGTTCTACCTACCAATTTAGGGGTAAGTACTATTAAACTGTAGCTAAATGGAGTCACAGGTATGGTATATGCCGGCTTAAGGGTTAGGAGTTAGGATTTTGGTTTGGGGTTCAGGGTTTCCGGATTATGCTTTAGGGTCTCAGGGTGAAAGAATTCGGATGTTAGCCTTTGGGATTTAGGGTTAGGGATTTCAAGATCTCTTTGGGTTTAGGCCGCGAAAAGCTTCCTGCCACTTTGTCAAAGCAATGGCTCCTCTTCACGTCCTCAGGATTCTTCACGCTACATGAGCCAGATTCTAAACTCTTTAAAGGGAGGTTATATAAGGGATTAATATAGGGGATATTGAGGGGGATACTAGGAGTTTAGACTATGGCTCAGATGAATACATGTCACTGCATTAGATTTACCTTTTCTGGAAGAACTACACCCTGAGTCCTGTAAACCCCACACCCAAGACCGAAACCCTGACCTCAAATCTTCAACCCCATACACGAGCTGAACCTTTAGCCTTAAAAGACTCCAACCCTCACCCAGTTTGAACGGTAAACCCTAATCTGAAGCTGAAGGAGTGGGCAAAGCGTGACGATCCAGCTGGCGCCGGACGCCTATGTGTCTGCCCTGCGTGAGGCGGTGCAGAGTGAGATGGGTGTCGGTATCGGAAAGCTGTCGCGTGGCTTCATTCCCTAAGGCCCCATGTGCCCAATAATTGGATCCCTGTAAAGGATATACAGGAGTATACGGGGTCTATGGGGGTATACAATGGATTACTAAGCCCCCTCCTCCAAACAAGTAGAGGATTCTAAATAGTTCGTGGTCGACTATTGCAATTTTGGAAATGCAGCTAGCTTTCAGAGATTGGGGCTCATCCCTGGTATGGCCCAAATGGTTCACACCCTTTTCAATGGTTACTATTCCGTTCTGGCGATTCCGGTATACTGCCCCTCAGCAGAAATGATTGGCTGCGCTTTTCGAATAAGCGGTTTCATAAGAAATCGACGGTTTCTGGCATCTTAGGGGGTTTCAAGAACAGAGCATGGCATTGCTATTCATCCGTTCAGACCAAAGGTTTGCTCTCTTCGGTACCCATTATGTTGAATCCGTTCAGCCAAAGTTCACTCAACTACGAACACATTTATTATTCCGAAGCCAACATTGCAGGGATATATGGGATCTAAGTAGGGTAATGGAGTACTTGGGATTTGGGTACTAGTGAATGTAGGACAGATTTTTGGGGAACGTCTATAGCTACTGAGCACTTGGAACCTTGCAGATTGGGTATTTCTAAGTGTTATTGAATAAGGCCCCTACTTCTTGGTCCCCATGCAAAGGATCATTGTACCTCGGGCCCACACAGTCCTGTCCACACGGGATAAAGCAAGAAGAGGGGACTGTGCGAGCTTCATTTCCCAATTTCAAGGGAGATTCCTAAGATTAGCGTTACCAGCTTGGGGGTCCTTATGATGATAGTATATTGGGGTATAAGAAGGGACTCCTGACTTTCGGGAAACTACCATATCGAACCCCAAAACAGTGAACTCCGAACCCTGAACCCTAAACCT
This sequence comes from Symbiodinium pilosum, assembly GCA_905231905.1. NCBI lineage: Eukaryota > Dinophyceae > Suessiales > Symbiodiniaceae > Symbiodinium > Symbiodinium pilosum. The sequence continues at coordinate 42,185 of CAJNIZ010043242.1, forward strand.
GAACGACTGAACCCTAAACCTTATGAACCCTAAACCCTAAACTCCAAACCCTGGGTAAAATGCCCGACCTGCACCCTCCAACGAAGAACCTCTGGGGGCTCCTGATAGGGTTAACCAAGCTCATACGAAACCCAAAGGAGACATGTCGGAGTGTCCTGGTCAAACTTACATCCATCCGTGTTTTTACATATAATTATAACATGAAATCCCGATATGACATGTATAAAACCCAGAGCCATTGTCCACGAAGTTCAGGATTGGCCCTTGTGGCATTCTCTCGAGCTCTGAGACTCTCGCGGGAGCGGGCATTCGCAGCGGGGATACACTCACGGCCGTTGCGCAGGAGAAAGTGGGCTCTTAACTAATGATTTGTGGGTCTTCTGCTCCTTCATACTTGAACTGCCCCAAAAACTACGTAGGATAATAGCTTTCGGTTTGTTTCTTGAGTTTTGGGCCATCATTTTAGATAAAGCCCATGTGCTTAGGGTTTAGGTTTTAGGGTTTGGGATTTAGGGCTGAGGGTTTAGGGGTTTAGGGTTTGGGGTTTAGGGGTTTAGGAGTCTAGTGTAAACCCCAAACCTTAAACCACCTCCTAGTCTGCTGCTGAGGAGGTGTCAGTCGCTGCTACCAGAGCTGCCTTCGCGCTGACGCTATGATCTTGGTTTATAGGGTTTGTATAGAGTTTATAGGGTTTATCGGGTTTATTGGATTTATTGGGTGTATAGGGTTTCTAGGATTTAGGGATCTTGCAGCTCGAGCTCCTGTGACCTCTCCCCTAATGACAAACGATTCCTTCAAAGGGACTACCTTGGGTGATATAGAGATATATGTATATATATATATGTTACATATATAGGGGAATGGAGAAGGAAATTGAATTTGTCAGTTTTTAGGTTTAACAACACCCGCCCCAAGCCCGTGAAATCAACCCCCCTCAATATAGCACAGTCAAATACTAGAGGGAAGATCTTTCATTAGGCGGGGTGGGGAGGAATTTGTTACTATGGGGTGGGGGATTAGGAAGCTGAGTCGTAAGAAACTCGAAAGAAAGAGATCGCGGGAACTGAAGTGGAGAAATGCAACCGTCTAGGGGCTTTAGGGCTTTGAATATACAATATTGAAGAGTCACCACAGGGAATGTACCTCAAAAATCCTTTCAATATTTCGGCCCTACATGAGAACTTCGTGGGTTCCTCAGCTACCATTATAAACCCTAAACCCTAAACCCCTAAACCCTAAACCCCTAAACCCCTAAACCCTAAACCTTATACGTGAGGACCTGGTGGCTCAGCTACCTTTATCGCGCGTCCCAGAGATCGTTCAAGGCTAGTGAACGCTAAGTCCAGGAACTAAGCCTCACCGGGACCCCAAAAGTAGATAAAATAATAGCCCAAGGCCCCTAAATATGGCCCAAAAGACGATTATTCTACACAATTTTGGGGTTCAGGTAAACCCTATACAGATGGATCAGGACTCCCTGCTGAGGTGAAAGCCATGTCGTCCTTGCCATTGAAGTTCCATTGCCAGGAATCCTTGCAACCCTAAACCCCAAACCCTAAACCCACCCATTTCTAGGGATCCCATAAGCCCAAAGTAGCTATGCCACTTATAGCTTTTAGGGGTCCAAAGTGGCCATTGCTGACAGACTTGGACCGCCTGCGTATGTAACACAGTCCCAAAATATGTCCTATTATGATATAGTAGTGTTTCATGTCTTTTCTATTTTCCTATATAACCCCAATCTATTCCTTCATTCCCTACTAACCCTAAGCCCCGAACCCACATGTGATATATATATATATGCTTTTCAAGAGGTAGATCTCCAGCCGTCTGCAGATCTGCCTTATCTGCAGGCCCCTTAGGAATCTACGTCATTGTTGTCACCAACCCAGACGACAGCCTGCGGACCCTGAAAAAATTGAGCCCTATACCCGGAAGCCCAGTACCGCAAGCCTCAAGATGTCAGATGCAATGACAGGGTTTAGGGTTTAGGGTTTAGGGTAACAGCACAACGGCCTGCAAATGCCATGCTTGTTGTGTCATATGCGGTGTGCATGGCGACCGGAACCCAGCCAAGGAACACAACACTTTGAGTCAGAAAAATCGGGTTGCTTCCATCATAATTGTGTGTTGTAATTTGGTAGCATATGTACGTAGCGCGTGAATGTTTAGGATGTTTGTACATATCTATACTAAAACCCACCTATTCCCTACCTTTACAAAAGGTAGGGAATAGGTGGGTTGGTGACCAGATAGAACTACATGTATCCATGTATGTGTGTGTATATATATATATTTATATAAGATGTGTATCTGTATATTAACGACCTAGTTCAGCCTTATAGCGCCAAAACAGGCAACGGAGGCCCCCAAGGCCCTAAACCATGAAGCCAGCCCAGGATAAGAATGGATGGCTCCGTTGTGACCTGGGGGAATCCACGCATGGGTGGTGACTGCAGCGCCGTGCAGGAACAGCTGTGCCTTGCAGCTGTTATTCCCCAAAGAATCCTAAATACCTGTAGTTGGTACAAAGTACGGTTTCTAAAGTATGATTTAGCAATATGGTGTGGGTCAGTATCCGCTATTTAGGTACGTACCTCGGATCCTTTGTCTTTTGGGGTCTATGGTTTCGGTTCGGGTGTACGGCTTAAGGTCTCAAGTGCTCAATAATTGTATTCTATAGGGGTTTGGGGTCTAGGCCTTAGAGTTTAGGGGTTAGGGTTTAGGGTTTGGGGGGTATACTCAACCTGGTACTCGCAGCAACCCTTGAAGACCTAAGAAACCCAAACCTTGACAACCCTGAACCCGAACAACCCCAAACCCCAGAATCTCTAAGCCCTAAAACCTTACCAGCCCTAAATCCTAAAAGCCATAAACCTTAACAGCACCAAACTGTAAAAGTCTAATCCCTAACGACCCTAACAGCCCCACCTTTGAACCCTAAAAAACGCAAGAACCCCAATCCCTCGAAAACCCCAAGAATCCTAAACCCTAAACAAGCTACACCCTAAGCACCTTAAAAAACCTTAGACGCTAGGAAAACAAACCCTAAAAACCCTAAATTATGAGAACCCTAATAGCCCTACATCCCTATATACCCCCATCTATCTCCTTCAAAGGGATGCAATCATTGGATACAAGGACCCTTAGAGAAGCCTAAACCCAACTAGACCCTAAACCCCTGAACCCTAAACCCTAAACCCTGAACCCTAAACCCTAAACCCTAAACCCTAACTGAACCCTAAACCCCAGAGGCACGACGTACAGCACATCCAAGCGAACGAGGCAGCGTTCACGGCTCTAAAGTCGGATGGAACCGCGGTGACCTGGGGCTTAGACTCTCGGGTTTTAGGGTTAAGGGTTGAGGGTTTAGGGTTTAGGGTTAAGGGTTTAGGGTTGAGGGTTTAGGGTTTAGGGCTTAGGGTTTAGGGTGGGTTTTTGGGATTGGGATTTCGGTTGTCAAGTTTCGCCTTAGACCCGAAAGACATCGAAAGACCATCAGCTGTAGGACCTAATAATTTGCATTGTCCAACTGTCCCAAAATTGGGGGATTCCAATATAGACCCCAATGTATTATAATCCTTATCATAGGGACCCCCAAAAGGGCACCCCTAATTTTGGGAAACCCCCATGTTGTGAAACGCTAGAACTGAAGGTCTTTGGATCTGAGGTGGAGGGTTTAGGGTTTAGGGATCGGATCGGGGGCTCATGGTCTGGGGACTTTGGTTTGTAATAGGGGTTTGCGATAGGCCCCTGCCAAGTTTACGAAACGTGACTGGAACATCTCATAAGGGTTTAGAGTGCCAAGATTACTGTCTGTGTTGGAGGTCTGCTGGTAATGCCTTCTGCTACGACCGAGATTTTTGAACCTGAGCTTTTATAATGAGAGCCCTATGATTTGCTATCATTCGACGTTTATGGAATCCTTATTGTTCTGTGGCTTGGAGTTAACCCTAAACCTTGAACCCCAAACCCCCTGAACCCTTAGCCCTAAACCTATGAGGCTCAGCAGGTCAATCAGTTCATACATGAAATCTTGCACCACCTACGTTCATTACACCCACATAATTACCGGATCTCCTGCATCAACAATTTCTGTAGCGCTTAGGGTTCAGGGGCATTCTTGCTCCTCTAGATCCTAATGGAGATAACTATAAAACCCGATTATAACCCCTTTAAAACCCATATACAATCCCCATGGAACCCTATTATTATACTCCCTATAAACTCCCTATATAATCCCTATAAAATCCCAGTATGAAACCAGCTTCATGTTGATATGGTGTTTTTAATAGCGCCTCCCCTACCTCCAACCCTCTGCTTTCCTCTCCCTCTACTTGCGGGCGCTTAAGGGAGAGTGGGGGAGGGGAGCCCGAACATCGAGAATGAACATGGGGTTTCCCAAAATTAGGGGTACGTTTGGGGGGTGCCCGTGATAAGGATTGTAGTCGTAGCATTTTGGGGTCCATATGGGGGTCCTTTACTAACTGGAGAATGATGTGGAAACTGTGATTATCTGCCGATGGTGTTTTGTAGCATTCAGAAACGAGACGGGGAGAGCATGAGCTCCACAACGAATGCACCTATAACCCCATAGAATTGTGATTATAGTTACTTTCAAAGACTTAGACCTCTTAAGCAAAAGTAAGTCCATCTTTACGCAACGCCAGGTGAAGTTTTCATTGAAGAAGTGTAATTCACAAGCCCGAACAAGTACCAATACCATGGCTCCGATTCCTGCCATAGTTACGGCATAGGGCATAGGGTGCTTCAAATAGACCTCGAACTGATATTGAGAAATATTCAGGCTGATCCTTACACATCCCTATATACCCCGGGTTTCCGTTTCACTTTCCCTATTCTTTTCACTTGATTTTCCGTGATTGGGGTAATGATCCAGAAATATCTCTATGAGCGCGTATGGGTGATTATTCAGGTCTAGTTACCACATTCCCCTTGCCGATGCCTATCCCCACATGTTTCCATGCCTTCCAAACCCTGCCAGTGTATGTTCCCACACAAAGTACTAGATTCACTCGAGGAGTTCGCCTAAACCTAAACATGAAATCCAGGAGTTTCAAGTACTTCCCCCGAGCCAGCTGCGCGACATTTGTCAAATTCAAGCCACCGAAGCAGCTTCTCGTTCAGCTGAATCTGGCAATGCCATGTTTGGGGGTTCTATAGGGTTTAGGCGGAATTTGGGCGCTTTAGGCTCAGGGCTTGCGGTACTTCTACCATGTACCCACAGCTTTAGACATTCAATCGCGTAGGTAAGGGGTCGGGGACAATGAAGCCCCGCATTCTCCATCCCACCCATTGGGGCAATATTTGGGTTATATCGGGGTTATATTGGGATAATGGACAACAAAACGGAAACTACTATATCATGTAGGGGTTATCCCCCGACTCAAGTTGAGAGGCTTTCCTCGGATTCCTTAGCTTACAGAGTGCGAGTTTAAGTCAGATGGTTGGAGGCCTATGCTGCCCAGAAAGTCCAAGCGAATATAGGATTTAGGGTTTAGGGTCCCATGTACCAAACAATTGGGTCCCTTTAAAGGTGTTATAGGGGGATATATAAGGTTATATGGGGACTATATAGGGATACATAGGACCCAAATAATAGGGCTTTAGGGCCCAAATCCTATACTATTATTGGTACGTGATCCGTGAAACCCTATGATTTGGGTCCTTGGACCCTGAGGGAATGTAGAAATTAGGGAATGTAGAAACGAACTTGAGGATGGATTGAAGGGGCTAAACTCTAAACCCTAAACCTTCGTTTGTACTTGGGACTTCTTCCCGAGCATCCCAAGCAGGGAGGTGGCATCTGTAAGGGGAGTAGAGGTTCCAAACGCCCTGAGGCTGAATAGCATCGACAGATTCCCCCTTGATTAGTAGGTATATTGTAACATATTGTAACCCATAAAGCTGTAGGAAATTGGGGTTACAGGTTAAGCCTAAACCCTATGCTTCAATTTGTTGTTTTAGTCACCGCTACGTGCGAGCCAGTTCGGAACGAACGTAGATAAGGATCCAGACAGCTCTGATGAGTTCCAACCTGCCCGCACAAGCAGGGAGCCCCAAAAGGGCCCTACACAGACCACCCCAATTTCCCTAGCAGGATATCCTTACCCCTAAATTCTCACTCATCAGCCCTCTTTGGGTTTATGGTTTGGGCCTAAACCCAGACACCTTAATCCTACACCCAAGCTGAGGCTTTTGCAGCCCTCAGAACAGATGGCTCCGTAGTTGCTTGGGGCGACCCGGATCCTTGGCTTAGCGGGTTCAGGAATTTGGGGTTGTTGGGTTTGGTTGGGATTTAGGGCTTACCCGGACCTTGGACGTCCTACCTTTTTGTGACATACTGTACCATACAAATGTATAGGAGAGAAGTCAACGAATCAGGACATCCAAGGTCCAAGCAGGGTTGGGGTTGAGGGCGATACAGGGTGGGTACCTCGGAGGCTCAGGAGTACCTAAACCCAGAAAAGAGGTACCAGAATAGCCGAAAGCCTTCGAAATATAACCCAAACGGCAGTCATTCTACATACTTTGGGGATCCAGGTGGGGATAGTAGGTTTGTACGCGCGCAGCGAGGTCATTACTAGCCATACTCCAGGTGCCACGTTTATAGCCCAAGCTACAACCACCTGAACCCTAAACCCTAAACCTCCTTGACAGAAAGCCCATTTTCGCCATCCGCTGCCAAGAATGTCAGGCCCACTCTGCCAATTCAGAGACCTGCATAGGTATCAAGATACTACTCCATAACCCATCATAAGGATGTGCGACTAGAGCAAAACCCAGAACCTTCAACTAATCCTGTTGAAGTTGAATGGGCTTCTACATGCATCCCCGCCCCTAATGTTAACACCCTAAACTCAGCCCTGAACCTCCACCTTCTTGATATCAGACATTCCTGATACGAATCGCTTCCCCCTGCTAATAACGCACTCCCCCTCTCAACAATCAACATTACTTCTAGAGAATCCCCGATTCCAGACATTCTTAGAAGAGAGCCTAAATCCTAAAACCTAATCGTGGATTGGGGGGGATGCTGAGATCGTAGGGAGGGGGGTGTGTAATAAAGGAAACCACAAGGGTTTGGGGTAGTTTTGATTTCCTGTTTTTCTGTAAACATAATTTACTTGCTGCACGCATAATTCAGGGGTTTATAACATGTGAATGCGATAGTATTTGGTCTTATAACGGTCTTGATTGGGCTTCAGATTTTGGTTAGATTTCGAGTGATTGAGTTTGTTCAGATTGCAAATGGATCTTGATTTCCTTCAGTACCAGTAATACCGGATGCGAATCAGATTTCAATCAGTTCTGAATAGGTTGCATCGATTCTATTAGATTTTGCTGAGATTTCAATCGGTTGTTAGCTGATTTGGATTATCGTTTTGATGCGGTCTTGAGGATAGATTTCAGGTTAGCTTTCATTTGATGTTGGATAGGTTTCCCTTGATTAGGTTGAAACATGTATTGTTTTAGTGGGATTCCAACTGGTTCAAATGAGTTTCTGATTAGGTGTGAATTGGGTTAGATTAGCATAGTATATTCCAATGGATTTCAATGAAATCTTAAATGGCCTTTAGTTGATTTCATTTCATGTTAATTCGGTATGATTAGATCCCCTCTAGTTCATAGCAATAAGCCCCCTAATAACAAAATTCCGGGGCGGGGTTTAAATGCAGGAGTGGGGCGACGCTTTCTTTTAGGGGAAGGGATTATGATGTATTGCGAATATGTCATAAGTCAGCATGGAGGTTTCGTCATATCAGTATAACCCGTATGTGGCTGTGAATAAGAAGCACTGATTTGTAACAGGCTTGGGCGGCCACTCTGCCACGTAGGCTTGCAACATAATCTCCTGGCTTGCAACAAGCACCCGAGGGTTTAGGGTTTAGGGTTGAGTTTTTTTTGTGGGGCTGTCATGCGCCAAGCATTCGCGACAAAGGTACGTAACAACGGGGTACGTAACAGGGGGTGCGTGGGCCGGAGACAAAACGACAAAACGGGTTCTTGATCCACAGCCATACAACGCCATTTTCTTGTCCATGTGATTTTCCATTGGTCGTGTAAGATCCCGAGCTCACCCTGACCCTGAGACAACCAACCCTGAATGATATGGTAGCTTCCGGTTTCTTTTCCAATTCCCCCCCGTATATATATCTCTTAAAGGGGGAGGTTAAACCCTAACCGAAGTCCTAAGCCCTAAATGCTAGACATGAACCCTGAATCCTGAGCCCGAAAACAAGTTTCTAAACCATAGACCCTAAATCCTGCCCTAGAAACCCTAACCTCGCCATCGTTAAGCAGGCGGTTGGTGGCGACTGCAACGCGATCAGAAATCAGCTTCACGACGTAAAGCGGCTAAGCAGCCAGTTTAGGATTAAGGGGTTAGGGGTTAGGGCTTAGGATGTAAGGTTTAGGGTTTGGTACTTAATCAGGGTTTAGGATTTAGGGTTCAGGGCTTAGGGTTTAGCATTTAGAGTTTAGGCTTCAAGGTCTAGGATTCAGAGCTCAAAATTGAGGACCGGGTTTGAGGATTCGTGGCTGCCTACATCCCAAACCCTAAACCCTAAACCCTAAAACCTAAACCCTAAACTCTAAACCGCAATTGCGGTGTCGTTTGTGGTTTAGCGGGAACTTGACCACGATGTGTCCTAGTGTTGAGGTCCAGGTAAAGGTTTGTGCATTTAGGGTTTCAAGATTTTGGTCTAGGATTCATAAACCCTAAACCCTAAACCCATAGATCATGGAATTCATGGATTTGAGTTCTAGGTTCTGGGTAGGAGATGCTGAATACAATGTGACAGGCTTCGGGTTGGGATTCAGGGTTTTAGGGTTTAAGGTTTAGGGTTGTAGGGCTTAGAGTTTAGGGTTGAAGAGGTTTTGGGTTTCAGGGTTTTCGGATTGGGGCTTTTCGGGTTTAGGGTTTAGGTTTAGGGGCTCTTAGAGGATCAGTCTTCACGATTGGGGAGGAGATTATGTACTGTTCGGCGGTTCTTGCAATGGTGAGCCTTTTGTGGCCAGTGCATCCTATTATGAGGGCATTAATGCACCAACATACTTCGAGGTAAGTATACACCTGGACCTGTTTTTTTTTCCCCGCTAAAGCCTAAACCCTCAAATCCTCCAACCTAAGCTGGGCCATTGTTTTACTTGATGTTGAGGCTCAGGTTGTTCCACCTCCAGCATTTCCACGTTACCCCTATACCCCAAACCCCTAAAGCCTTAACTCCTAAGCCCTAAACCTACCCGAGAACCTAGGTGGGACCATGGCCGAAATACCAAAAGCCCCAACAGCACACCGTTGCTTAATCCCCGCCCACCCTATTCTGGGGTGCTAAGGAACTCAGATTAAGTTACTATAGCAAGGAAACCTTGTCATTTACTGTATACCGTTATAGTTACCTAGATTGAGTTCCTTAACAGCAGCCCAGGAATAAGTAGTACCCTGAAGATAGCATCATCATATATTAGGGGAGTTATTCATGACTAGGGGGCTCGGGGGCTTGTTTTCAGCGACAGTGGATTGGAATGTAGAAAACGTGTGAGGAACAGGGAAAGTTCTAGTGGTTTGGCCTTTAATGTTTAGGGCTTAGGGTACTCAAAGGTCATCCTGCGTACCGCGCTTTATGGGACTATACATGCACCAAGCTTTCCTGGTTGGGCTATAGCGCCCTTATCTGAGTAGTATTTTATTTGGGGATACTATGGTACCCAATATAGAGTAACGCTCCTTTTGGGGTATAGTATTTTATTTAAGGAATATTATCTTACTAGGTTCAACCACCAAAAAACATTACTGATCTGGGGAGCGGGGGTGATGTTGTCCGAAAGGACTGCATGCCTTTGTGCATGCAGGAAAGCCTGCACCACACATCGGGCTCAAATTGCTGCATTTGCTGGCCCTAAGGGTCCAAGTACCTAATAATCATACACTTACCCAAAACCTGTATTATAATTACTATTACCCCAAACCCAAGAACCAAATTATTGGTTACATGGACCCTCAGGGTAAAAATGAAGGGGACCTAGGCTGGTGCAACATTTGTACGAAGACCTGAAACTGTTCGGATTAAATTCTGCCGGCCAGAGCCCCTATGCGGGTTGGGGTTTAGGGCGTGGGGGATGGGTACCTATTCTGCAGGGCCTGTGGTTTAGCATTTACGCGCCAAAATTAAAGGAGGATTAACAGTGGCGCAAAACTCCGAGATATAGCGAAAAACTGATACTATGCTACATAGTTTGGTGGTCCAGGTAGAGTTTAGGATGCACATTCTAAAGCCTTGAACCCTTTACAGGCAAAAAAAGGGTACCCCTGATTGAATATACCCTAAACTCTAAACCCTATATAACCCCATTGTAGTAGTTTCCATTTTCTTTTCCATTATCCCTATATAACCCCAATAGAGCCTTTCTAGGGCTCAGGTTTTGTCAGGTTCTGATCCCTCAGCTTTGGCTGGTTGTGTTCGTGCGCCATTCAAGGCGTGAAGCCAACGGGCGCGCAGTAAGACGCCGTAGCCACAGCGAGCAACAACGCAATCCTGACATGAGATTTTCCTATACCACATCCTACCTTCAGGCGCAGGGGCGCGCATGGATCATCAGAAGGCAAGAAGAAGCTGGGCTCAGAAGTAGCGACCGCCGCAAGCACAGTCCTGAGTCAAGTCAGGAGGGAATGGAATGGCAATATCACACCACGCCCCCCGTGCACGGAGGCAAGGCCTACGCAAGGTCTTCCAAGTATTGATTTGATTTGCGCTGCTAGGGTCCAGGGGCTTGGGATGGGCGTGGAAGAGCTCCTGCCCATGACAACTCAGGGTGAAGTTGTCTGGCCACACACTGATCCCTGCCTGCGTTCCCCAACCAAAGTTTCCATGCGGGCTTCAGCCGAAGACCCACTACATACGGTGGTTTCCCAAAAGAGGGGTACCCCAACATAGACCCCCAAATACTATAGTCCTTATTACAGGGACTCCCCAAAAGGTACCCCTAATTTTGGGAAACGTCCATACACAAAGTCGATAGAAGCCATGAGATCAGGACCAGAACCCTGAATCTTGCAACCGTCAGCCCTCAAACCAGAACCCCAACTTCACCTATCTGGGTAGGCCTTTTTGGGGTTCCTTAAATATCTTCCCTTATTAGTTTTATAGCAATCCATCTATACTAATATTTTTCAAGGGTCTCTAAAGGCCAACCAAGCTATAGTCATCCCTTCCTATCACAGTCCCTGCCAGAGAGCATGCTGCAGGCAAATTCAAGCTAATGACGAAGCCTTTGCTGCTCTGCGCTCGGATGGAACTGTTGTCACCTGGGGCTGTGGAGCCTCCCGGAGAATTTTGAGATGATTAGAGTGTTGGGTTTCAGGTTAACTGGATTTAACTTTAGGCACCATAATTCGGGTGTATAGTAAACAATAGGGCTTCCTTGTTATAGTAACCCTTAACCCTGAACCCTAAACATTCAAGTTTGGAGGTGTGGGGTCTCAGGAGGTTTTAGAGTGTTAAGGTCGAGGTTTTTGCCTAGGGTCTATTAAGCCGGCAACACGTTTTAGGGTTCAGGGTTCAGGGTTTAATCTCCAGATCTTAAACCCTAAATCCCACCTCTTTTGCACTGGGAGTTTACAACACAGGGATAACTAGAGGTAAGAAGGGGGGCCTGGGGGGGTATTATGTACAGGCGTAGGGAGGTAACTAGCCAAAATTAGGCTTTCAACTTGGATTGGGGTGTAGGGGGTGTAGGTTTCGATCAATGCCCCCACTTACTAATACCGGGTGTGGTCTGGGCTTTGTGTTTTTGATCCGAGGTCCTGTCTACACGCCTTTCCCGTTAGATGCCTGCAAGCTTCACAAATTTCTTTTCAAAAGCCAGCACCACGTCTTCGCGGTAGATTTTATGCCCTGGATCTGTGGCCCCGGGCCCTAAATTGCTGACCTAGGCAGCCGGTGGCAGCTGCAACAGTGTCCGCGCTGCCCTTCACAATGTGGGAGCTTCTGAAAACACAGGGCTCGGGCATTAGTTGACCTTGACGAATTGTATTCTCCATATTGTCATGACTTCATCTTCACCTCATTTCCTTTATACAATCCTTTACGTTCGGGACTGCTTTCATCCACCGCAGATATCTTAGTGATTTAGGGATACTGCACCATCCAAAGTCCTGTTCTCCCCAGAATTCAATGAATTAAAGTCGCTTGGCCCCATGCGGTGCAACTTCCTGCCATGATTATGGATTCTGTCTGTAGATCCCACGCTCCCTTACAGGGAACCCTGGAATCGCTTTGTACACCACACGTATCCCCAAGGTCCCCATGAGCCCCCTCTTTTTGAGAAGATTTCCTATCCAGGATTAGATGGTTTGAGGATGTTGTGGCTGGAAGACTTCAGTTTTGAGCTTCGACGCCCGCATGCGCGTATACGTATGTATCTGTACGGACAGCATACGTATATTTGGGCCTTCATATGTGTTTGTGAAGATGCATGCACATATGCGCATGTGCAAGTGCGCCCTGAGCAGACTATACTACATCCTCGATAGCTGGGCAAAACGTGGCGACACAGTTCAGCCACGAATGCAGGACATGAATCACAAACAACTTACCCCTAAACTCCGTACATCCGCGGCCCAAAATCTATTGCTTTTCTCGCAGAATGTAGACATTCTCGCGCAAAACCCAAGACAGTTCGAAAACTGCTTTGGCAAGCCCTGTAAATCTAAACGAGAAAACCTGAAACCTTAATCCGCCCGCATTTAACCTAAACAGTTCGCCCCTCCAGGTGAAGGCTATCCAAGCCGGACAGACAAGCTTCATCGCCATCAGGCATGACGGCTCAGCTGCCTCTTGGCTATCAGGAGTGCTACGCTCATTATCAATACTCCTAGTATGTTTACCTGTCGTCGGTTGTCTTTGTCGTCTTGGTGGTGGTGGTGGTGGTGGTGGTGGTGGTGGTGGTGGTGGTGGTGGTGGTGGTGGTGGTGGTGGTGTAGTATTGCAGTATTGCGGTTCGATGCATCCGATTTGAGCATTCCCTTTAGAAGCACTTGTCCGATCCTTGCTGGGTTGCTGCACAGCCCTGATGCAATTCGCTGGAGCGCATGCTCCATCTTATAAAGCCTGGTAGGACTGCGTCTGCGTATGTTGACATGTTCCGAAATCCATGGCGTGGCGAGGAAGGGGTACATGCCTTAACACTCCCTCCCAGTTTTGCCTTGACATGAGAGATGATATGGTTATTTTTCAAAATCATGGGCCCCTTTTCAGGCAGCTGTATTATCGGGATTCCACACTGCATATCGACATGGGGATTCGTGTCTTGCGAAAGATGCCGAGATCATCGTGGATGTTTTGACCGGAGTACCGCTTCGAGAGATGGAGCGTGAACCCAGTTTAGAAGCATTAAACTCCCATACACGTGTTACAGGCACTTGGGCCCTAGGATAGCCCTGAACGTTTTGTGTCTGTGTCATTCTCGTAGCAAGCCGCTCTGAAAAGATCCCTGCAGGTCTTCTGGGGGTGCGACGACACATTCGTTCTCAGTTCGGATGAGGAGTTCGGCTATGAAGGCCTTGCCTTTGCTGTAGCCCTACGGACTCATCTGCCCAATAATTAGGTACTTATATAGGGACTTAGGGACCCAGCCACCGCAGCCGCGTATTCTGGTTTATGAGTTCACGCCTGCGAAGCACATGCAGTGTTTCAGGGGTTTAGGTTTTCAGGGTTTAGGCTTTAGGGTTTAGGCTTTAGGAGTCAGGTTTCCTGAGACTGCAGCATACTTAGCGCAAAGGTCAGTGATTCTTCAATCGGGGGGCTGTAGGGGGTTTCCAAAACTAGTGATCCTGAAGGACATGTAAGGGCTGCCCGGGTGGATATGCCCTTACCTAAGGCTTGTCTTGAGAACTTCCTCTTCAGAGATCGGTGTTAAGATGTCTTTCTTGGCATAAAGCAGGCAGGAGTGTTAGAACAGCGTCATTCCACATCTTCTTGGAGTTTTGACACCTCGTGGTTCAAGTCTAAACCCAAAACCCTACCTGGACCCCAGAAGTATTTAAAGTAATGGCCTTTATGGCTGTTATTATGGGTTTAGGGCTATTGTTTCACATACTTTTGGGGTTTAGGTAAACCCTAAATAGTAGTTTCCATTTTATTTTCCATTATCCGAATATAGTCCCGATGTAACCCAAATAGTACCCCAATGGGTACCTGTATCCTCAAAACCGCCTAAACGCTTTGCAAGAAAACACCTTCTCCAGCGCCAAGCGGTAGTTTCCAAGTTAAATCCTAAATGCCCTGAACAGTAGCCTTCGCTTGCCTAACAAGGCCTGGATTGCAGTTTGAGTACCGAGGATGGAGAGTTCGGGCTTGTAGGCTTTAAGATAATGGGTTTGGCGTTGATTTTTCCACAACACCAACATGGCATCCCAGGAAAGGGCCCGAGCGGAAAGGCAAGGTTTGTTTCAGGTTTCTGGTCGTGTTTGTCTGGCAACCCGCATCGCCTGTGAGGACCTGAAGCCTGAATTTTGCACCCCATGGCCGAAATGCCTTCCTGTCAGAAAAGATTTAGTGACTCCAGGCCGTATAGCAAAGACCCTATACCCTAAACCCTAAACCCAAGTCATCATTTTGGCACAATCACTAGGTACCCCAGTAGTGCACTTTTTCCGTTTTTATTTGGGGGCCTCCTGATTAAAACTAAATAGTAGGAAAAAGGGTACCCTTATTATTTAGGGTTTACTGGGGAACCTAGAACAAGTGTTTCAGGGTTGTGCCGAATAGTTATTTTAATAACCTGAACTCTTCAAAAGTTGCTGGCTAGAGGAGCTGCTGCCAACCGAAGCGCGAGCGAGTACATGCGCGCTTGCAAGCCAAATCCTTGGGCCACAAACCCCTGAAACCTGGAAGCCTAGTCATTAACCATACCGTAAACCCTGAACCCTAAAAACTAAAAGTCTTCAACCCAAACTTGGCGATGTGAGCCTAGAAAATTCCAGGTCTACCTCCTGGTAACGGTGATTCCCGTACATAGCTGGGCCCCAGAGTAGTTGGTTTTGGGAACCTTCTCAACCCCTATGTGTATGCTTGTTTATCTACATGCAGTCTTTTTTGAGACTAGTTTCCCCCCACCCCATGACGTCGGAAGGGGCTGCTTTGTATTGGGACAAAGCATTGGGACCTGGACCCTGAGGGTCCTGAAAACCCTGAGGGTCCATGTAACCAATACTTTGGTTCTTGGGTTTGGGGTAATAATTATAATACAGGTTTTGGGTAAGTATATGATTATTAGGTACTTGGACCCTTAGGCAAAGATCATGAAGAGATCAGCACGAAAAGTTGTCCCGCTTGCGATAGAAAAACTCTCGAACCAGAAAATCCTAAATCCTAGTGGACGTTGCAATTGTGGTTTTCATTCTTTACCCTAAGGGTCCAAGTACCTAATAATCATATACTTACCCAAAACCTGTACTATACTTCCTATTACCCAAAACCCAAATACCTAATTATTGGATACTGGGACTCTTTCGGCTAGCTTTCAACAGGAA
>CAJNIZ010043243.1:0-25942 GCA_905231905.1 Symbiodinium pilosum
GAGGCCTGTTTGCCCTTTCACAAAGCAAAGCTTGAAGCAAAATCCTAGGACGCAGGCTGCTCACATACTAGGAACCGCCAAAGCACCTTCGCACTAGCTACTCAGATTCGAACCTGAGACCGAGGACTTGAGAGAGAGCCACCTGCAGCTTTCCAAAGTGGCTCTATTGGCGAGGAGGAAGGACGACTTGTGGGGGAGTTGCACTTGCTGCGCTTGAGCCAGACTCTGCTAGATGAGAGCGTGCATGACTCCTGTGAAAGGTAGTGCATGACTCCTGCAAATGACTGCGGCGGCACCTGGCAAGTGTAGGCGCTGACCCGCTGAGGAGGCAAAGACGAGGTGTAACAGATCTGCAGGTTGCAGATTTTGGCAAATGAGGCCAAGTACCTGGCAAATGCTCGGGCATCAGCAGACTTGACAAGCTGCAGGGGGGGTGGGGGCATTGTCATCTGCACTGATTACGAAGCCATGGAAACTAGACATTCGGATCGGCCGGGAGTGCCTACCATGCTGATTGTGGCATGCCAGCCCGTGGTGATGCGGCACTGCAGTTGACATAGCTATTCTTCTGATTCTTTCTCGGCCTCTTTATCTTCACACGTGCTTGATTTGTCGGATGCTACAAGGTATCATTTGGCGAGCAAGCAAGCCGCAGAATGAGCCGCAAAAGCTTGGCAAGCATATTTGTTGCCATGAGGAATCCTGCAGCGTTGCGAAGGGGCGGTGCAAGCACGCTCTGCCGAGCTGCATTTCATTTTCATCAAGGAATGTCATGCCGCGTCATTGCTAAACAACAAGGTAGTCACCTAACTCTGCATCCGGACAGACGGGGCGCTGTCCTGATCTCAGAAGGGCAAGATACGATTTCAAGATGTGGGTTTTGTAGAAGCATTGCTTACATTCGGGGGATCCCTCGTCGATTTTGCCATGGAGTTCACAAACATCACACGACGGCACATCTGGCTGGTTGACCCAGCTACAGTTTGCACCCGGGAGCTGCCCAAGCGCCTGAAAGCGCAAGGGGTCCAGCTCGTTGTATAAAGACAAGGATTTCCAGAAAGGCAATTGATGGGGGTCAACTGCTGTGCGGTCTCTGAGCACCGGCAGTACAGCTGGAGCTGCAAAGCCCAGGACGGCTGCGCCTCTGACGGCACCAACGACGTTCGCCAGCTCCGCACCAAGTGAATGGCCAGTGTATAGCCACTCTACTGTTGGATGCACTTCTGCAGCTTTGCGCGCTATGTCAAGAGCACGGGAGACATAGTCCAACTGAAAAGACGTAAATTGGTTGCAGTATCCAGGCAGCGGTGCGTGTGCCAATTCGGCATTTGCGCAAGCGTCCGCTTGTCCGCTTGTGCCGCTGGAGTCGAGGTCGGTGCCACGGAACACAACCACGCCACGCCCTGACCTCTCCTGCACGAATGTCAAAGCTCGCATGCCACCCTCCACCGGATTCGCCTCCGGCCACATGCGCCTCCAGCCTTCCACGGATTGGTTCTGTGCTGATGGCTTGTAGTACGTGCCCCAGGTTGCAGTGTACGACAGCTCTGTCATGTCAGCAAGAGGGTTTACAAACTCGAAGAACTCAGCATCAGATCCTTTAGAGAGGAACTCCAGTGAGGTGGGCCAGCCAAGTGGCCACCCAATCTTTGCTAATCCACAGGGCAACCAGCAAAGCCATATCCGTGCAGCCATCGCGACAGGCTTATGTTCGGCTACACGTTGGCTACATGCTACGGGGTATCCTCGTTGCACTCTTGGGCCACCTTGGCGTGGCAAAGGTCGGAACCCACCGCCGCATACCTGCCCAGAACCAGCTGCGGTGGCTGAGGCCTTTCTGAATCTTGAGCGAGGCTGCGCCTAACTGCTGCACTGCTGCGGGGACAAGCCCGAACTCTGTGTCGGGCCTGCAAACCGCCATGCAGTTCTCTCAGGCTCCAGACATCTCCAGACTCACAACGTCATGAGAAGTTCTGCTGGCAGATGGAGCTTGCATCAGCTTGCAGCTCCCTGCCTGGAAAAAGGTAGACTATGATAGACTGACTCTCCCAAAGTGCTGGCCACACAGTGCTCCATCCATCTCGCAAATCTTAAAAAGGAGCCATGGTGACCTAAAGAGGCCAAACTGCAATTTCGCAGGGCCGGCTAGCTATCAATCTGAAGTCCAACAGGCAGAGCTTCCCGACAGAAATGCGGGTGCTCTGCAGTGGACGTTCCAATCTATCTCCAGTGGCGGCGGAAGCCCCAACTTGAAACTTTACCAGGCACTGGAGATGCTGTGAGCTCACCCAACTTGCAACTAATTGATCAGATTGCTCGACTAATGCGCTGAAAGGTCCTCAGAAGAACTCAGCGAGCAGGCGAAAAATGTGACTTGAAGCCCATCAAATTCATTCTCAAATCCACTCAGCAGTGCGGTGCATGCCACACCCAGGCCTGGGCAACCAAACCATCGCCCTGCAAAACAAGTTGAATCAAGGGCATGGGGGGTGCGCACACACGCGGTTCCTTTCTGGGAATCGCAAAATGTGGAATGTGAGTCCACCAGCATTTTCATTCCTTCAATGATAAGCCCCTGTGGCGGTTGCGGCCTCGGACTTCTCAGATCGCTTTGCAGCTGCAGCTACAGAAGACCAATCCTAGGTGGCACTGGAAGCCGCTACATATACAAGCTCTTGCAGTTCCGAACGAGCCGACAAGAACGCACTAGCCGTCTTAGGCCACGACCATATTCCACATCTCATCATCGACGTCTCCGTTCGCGTCCTCTGGAGCATCCAGCTCAGCCTGATGAAAGGAGCTGTGGCAGCGCGCTCTTTTCCTGAAAGCCCTGTACATATCTATGTATCTTCTAAAGAGACTTGAGACTTTGGTTTCGCGCGTCTTTTCTTTGACACATTCGACATAACAATCACCGCTTGCCTTGCCCTCGCTTTGCATCCATAGGTTGTGCTGCTTTGGGCTCTTTAGGCATGATCAACCTGCGACTTCTCCAGATCTACTCAAAACCCAAGCCCAGAATGTTTCACCTCAGGCTCATCGGAGGCATCCAGGTGCATTGCTTTTTCTGAAGCTCCATCACCCGCGACCTGCAAGCTATCAAGAAAAGGTTCTAAGGTTTGCATGCGCTCTGAAGTGTGGCGAGGCCGAGGCCACGCAAATTGAAGCGTCCAAGCCAATTCATTCAATTCAACCCTAGGCATGCAAAACGCGCCCGCGCAGGCCTTCCCGAGCAAACACACGACATGCGCTTGCACCTGATCACGGCTGAGCATTGCAGTTACCTGCTGGCCATGCTAGGACGCAAGGAAACTGTTCTCATACCGCATGCCCGAATCATTTTCAATGCGGATGCCAGCTCCAACATGCTCCAACTAACAAGGACACTGCTCCGGTCATTGACCTTTGCTACACAGTGTACGCTCAATCTTCATCCTCCACGCGATCCAGAACAGGAACCCACCTGGAAGGTGCCCTGACTGGGATCTCATTGCCAGTGGACTTGTTGTATCTAACCTTCTTCACAATGTCGCTGCCGTCTTTTAAGGTCTTCTTGTTGAAGCGGACACCTAGCAAACCTGCCACGTCTTCCTCCTCGTCATAGTGCATGACCCATGAGGAGTGCATGGGGGCTTCAACCTGCACACGCTGCCCGACCTCATCCTCACGCATGGGACGGACGTGCTTGATGCAGTAGTTGACACCCAAGCACAGGATCTTGTTCCACTTGGGGAAGATACGGAGCACTTCCGTCACCTTGCCCTTATCCTTGCCCTTCATAACTTGCACCGTGTCTCCGGGCATCACATGCATCTTGTAGCGGACAGGTTTGTTAGTCTTGGGGTTCACGCGAACCGCGATTTGACGGCCGTTGAAGATCGGCCGCTTGCGACCTGCGCGCATCCTGCGCTTGTTCTTCGGGGAGCCTGCTGGGGTTGTAGGCTTTGGAGACCTTGATCTCATTATCACACCTGAGCCTGTTCGGCTCGGGGACTGTCGAGCCCCAAGCAAGGTCAATGATGACATTGCCACAGCTGCCACGGCGAGCCCTCTGAAGCTATGTTCTTTAGCTCTTGGCCCGGGATACACAGGCCTTGGCAAGGCCTGTATGGAAGGTCTGGTGACACGTACCAGGTGGCCAGATGGCACAAAGCTTTCCTGCCTGGCGCTTGGTGCGGACAGCAGGCCACAAACCACCATTAGGCCAGCTAGCGCTGGCCTTGAACGTAGTCTCGGGGTGATCGACATGGCCGGACAGCCGAAGCCAGCCCTATAGCTACAGGCTGAAAGGCTGAAATGTCAGGCACAAGCAAAAGCATTCTGCAAAGCAGCTGTGCTGGCAATGTCCAATCATGCGTGGTTTCAGGGTGTAAAACATGCAAGGTCCACACAATTAACCGCAATCCACCAGCCCCCAGCAGGATTCAGGCCCAAGCCACAGCCAACTGGCCACGCGAGCGCAGAATCTGTTGCCGCTCTGAAGCAAGAGCCTCGCAAGCAATCGGGCGACATCTTCAATTGCTCTGGAAATTTGTTGAGCAGTAGCACGCCGTCTTTTCACCCGCCTCTTCCGAGGTCGAAATTTGCTGTGCGCGGTCGTGAAGCTCCTGCAGACGGGAACTGGCCATTGCTTGAAACTAACGTGACCTGTTCAAATCAGGAATTCATGTCCTGGTCAAGCAGTTGAAACCTGGCTTTCAAGGTGCATAAATAATGAGCTACAGCTTTGAGCGCGCCCTGCCACAAAAACGTGTCGGATCTGGCGTTTCTGCCTGCGCCTTTCGGAGCTCCTAGCGGGCATTTCTGCCATAGCGCAGCCATGCGATTCCTTGGTCTTATTGAACACACCTCCTCCTCGCGACGCTGCCTTTCAAGCTGATCACGGTGCCTCCATGCCGCTTTCAAAAGGCTCGCATGCAAACGTGAAACCATGCGTGCAGGTAGATGTGCTCAGGGTCTGCGTGAGCGCGAAATCCAATAGCGGAGGTATGAGGACTGTTACAAAGGGCTTCCGCACAGGAAGTGTGGTGAGATGTAGTGAGCTCTTGACTCGCTAGCTTCGCTAGGGTGCATGGCTCCATGACCATGCAACAACTCTGCACTACTCAAATGATGGCTGTCGAGGAAGGCCTTCTCAGCTCGGCTTCGTGCTGCTGCAGCTCCTGTAGCTGCGCATCTCGCTCGGCCTGGCTGCCAGCACAAGCAAAACAAGTCCAAACCCGGCCGAAAACTTCGATGCTAAATTCAAGCGGCCTCTCCCCTCTGTCGACAGCTCTCCACCTCCTTGCGCTGTGCTTCCAGCTGGGCCTGCCGCATGGCAGGAGAATCATGAAAGCATGCCAGTACAGCGGCAGGGATACAGGTGCATGAGATTGATCTCATGCCTGAACTTGCGTTTTGCCCGAAGGTAGTGTAGCAACTTTGCAGCCAACATAAGTGGATGATGAACACTTTGTCAGGTTATGAGTGTCATCCCTGGCAGTGCTGCTCTGAAGTTGGACTTCAAACGCCCAGCACGCGCAACCTGCTGCTCCGCAAGCTCTGCCTCCTGGGAGATGCTCATAGCATCCAATTTCAGCAGAACATGTCAAGCCGACAAAGTACCAGGGTGGACAATGTCTGCGAGATTCAGTTTGACCTTCCCAAGGCCCCAACACGCGCGCAACGGTCACGAGCTGCTTTATCTTCAGCTTCCTGCTGCTCCTCACCTCAACTTCGAACTGGATGCAGAAGCTTGTCTGCACTCTGGAAAGCCTTCACGAGCTCTCTTCATGCAGTGCCCCATCCCGTGAGATCTCCGTTGCTGACTCCCTTGGGACTTGGGACCGTGCGCTGTCTTTGCAAGGCATCACCTCACGCCAAAATCATCCCAGCCCAACTGCGCAACGGCGACTTGTGAAGCAAGCAGCAACAGACTGGCCGAGGATAGCAAAATACCAAGAGGTGAGGGAGTTCCTGCTGAGCAGCCCGCGTTCAGCTTGTAGCGCCTGCAAATGTCAAATGCAGCACTAAGCGAAAGCAGTGCTGCACACATACTGCCCAACGTCTGCCAACACCCTCCAAGCATCAGAAAGCATCGGCATGCAAAAGGAGCTGTCTACGTCAAGCCTTCACCGAGCCGAGCGGAACGCTTCTATACTAACGCTGCTCTTAAATGTGGCACACCTCAATGCAAACAAACCAATGAAAACTCATCCAGCCGTTTGGGCCCGAAGCTCGCAGGAATCACAAGATTTCAAAGGCCTGCTGCGCAGTCTTCAGCTCTGCCTCTCGCCGCTGCTCCTTCCGGTTGGTGGAGCTAGCCATTGGAAAACACGAGCACTTCGACCAATGCCTCCTCAAGGCGTTGCCCTTGGCATGGAACAAGATACATCTGATACTCATGGTGAATCTCCCAGGGCGCTGGCCAGCGGCTTGTTCTTGTTCAGCCTGGGCAACAAACAGATCTGCAAGGCTCAGCGCTTGGCAAGACATCCAAGCACGCCTCGAGCTGCTGAAGTTCTTCCTTGCGCCGGTCCAACTCCTCCTGGCGCTTCTTCGCCTCCTCCATAAAAAGAGTCTCGCTCAAACAGCGTTCGCATGCCTCACAAGGTTGCTGCAATTCAACGAATAGGTATGAATTCAGAACCCCATCCCACAGTTGGCGGGGAATGCCGATACCCTGGTCATCAATTCAGAATTTTGACATCTTGTCAGTGTTCACATGCTCTAGCAAACCGCCAGCGTGCATGCCACTTGGATACATTATCACCCTGCGGGCTCCAAAAATCTGCCCTACCCGCTGCTTGTCACACGCATGCCAGCAGAAAAGGCCAAATTTTGCTTGGGCACATTTCTGCAACGTATCTCGCATCAGAACAGGTCGTCCTGTTCTTGCTGGGATGCCCTCATCATAGCCTGCTGCTCCTCAAGAATTCAAGGTCATAGGCCGCACGAGATCTACGATGATCCGAAGCCGCAATGTCCAATCCAAGCTCTACAGCACTGCCTGCTCCTTGCGCTGCTTTGCAAGATTTTCAGCTTGCTGTTCAAGGCTTTCCCTGAGGTACAGACTCTCGCCAGCAATCAATTTGGCTTGAGACTCACTGAATCCGCCCGAGCTACAAGACTTGGGGCCGGGACAGTTCCGTACGCTTTTTCTGCAACTCGGCCTGCGCGTGTTCAAGCGGCTGGCACGGGCCCGAAGTTGGTTGCAAGCAGCAAACGGATCAAGAAGACTTTTTGCAGGAATGCTGTAATGCATCAACAACGCCTGCACTGTCTGAACACTAGTTATGCAGCAAGATCTGTACACTGCACTGTCGTTTTCAATTAGCTTTCCATGTAGGGCTTGGAAGCCAACTTGCAAAAACAAGCGGTAACCCAGCAAAGGCAAGGTTCGCATTATCGTCTTCTTAGACATCTGTGTAGATGATGGGTATGGCTCCCAACCAACATGATGTCCTAGGCCTCGTCAAGCTGTACGATCAGGAAAATCTGAGGCTTTTTGCAACATCAGCCAGCGGCATCCATTTCGTCTGCTGCGCTTGGCGTCTCAATGTCAGAAGGCGTCACTGTTTCTGCTTCCGCAAGGCCCTCTTCAGGCAGCGTCGCCTCTTCCTGAAAAAACAATGTGTTAGTCTGATCAGGACAGGAAGAAATGACAACAAGGGGACAATTAAGGCTTCCCTGTTACTGCACGGCTCAACAAATCCCACCTCTGAAGTGAGCTTGGACAGCTCAAAACGCACATCCTTGGCCTTCACCTTGCTCGAAACAGGGAACTGAGAACAAGGTCCGCATACAAAATCTTTTCGGCTTAGCACGCTGCCCAGCTGTATGAGTTATCGAAGGAGAGGACAAGCTTCCCATTGCGTGGCGCGGCAAAGCTTGAGCTTTCCTGGTGAGTGAGTGAAAGCACTTTTGCACTGCCGCACATGATATCCTCAGCCAGGCCTCTTGCAGCCGTCGAGCAGGGACCACCTCCAAAGACTCCTGCCCAAAACGACTGACTATGCATGCGCTTCGTCAACAAGCGCTCGCCGAAGCATCTCTGAAGCGAGAAGAGCCGCAGGTTACCAGAAGCTCAGTGTTTTGTTCGGCTTCGCAGCAGTCCGCAGCCATCCCTCACTAAATGATACTAAATGCTTCCTGGCCCCGCCTCCTCTGATTCGAAGTGGCAGCTGAAAAGTATGTCCAAGCCTCTTCTCAGAGTCAGCAAAGTCTTGGACTTGAGGAAACACTCGCGGCTTGAGACAGCAACCGTTGGCGATGGACAAGCCGAAGGCGGCAACGTCTCCCTCCCGGAGCTCAAGGCTGCGCCTTGGCATGCGCCACGTCTGCAGCACATACACAGTAAGCTTGGTGCACTTTGGAAAAGAAACTCTGAGCTTTGCTCTCTTCTTTCTGCCCAGCCTTGATGACGAGCTCAGAGCCTGCAGTTTTCAATTCACGAGCTTTGCTAGGCCCATCAGTCTAGTTGGCCGGTTTGAACGCACTTCGGATCCCTCGTTCCAAAGAGACTAGTGTTGGCTATCTTGCCGTTCGTTGGCTGTGCCGGGCCTTTGTCTACTCTGTCACCTCTTAGATCCTAACCTGCGACTACCACTTGGATGACACGGTCTGCTTGGATGCTAGCACGATCTGGATGCTAGCACGATCTAGCCTGTTCCGCTGACATCGAGGGTGGCGCGTGATGGCACGAAGTCGGCATTCGCACCGCTACCTGCATTCACAACTACTTCGTTTCTGCACTGTACCCACCTGACAGGTATGCACAAACCACGACCAAAACCTGCCCAAACATGAGCGAACCTCCCAAGAATTGCGGCAAGCTTGACTCGTCGATCAGCTGCTGTAGCCGCTCCTTTCTCAAAGCATGAGCTTTGTACTGCACGTTTATCTCAAGCCAGACTGGCATGTCTTTGCCAACGGTTACTACCTTCATTTGGCCCTCCTGTTTGTTATAGAGGATATGGAGGGGTGAACGTCGCGGCCGGCCCCACAAACATTAACGATCACAATTCAGCAACTCAAGACACTACAAAAGAGCATGCTGCAACCAGGGTGCAGGAGTCTGCGCCATCGGAACAACCTGAAGCTTCTTGACCTGGGCCAATGCCTACAATAGTTGGCAACAACGCAGAAGCCTTACAGAGTTGCCTCAGCTTGGGACCACCCTCTGCGGGAGCAGGGGCGTAAGTATTCGCAAGATGGCATGAAGAGCCCAGGGAGCGTTTACCAGCAACACTGACTCCATGACACCTCCAAGAGATCTCCACAGTGCACATCCTTGACAGCCCAACCCCAGCTTTTCCGCCTGGATAGTGCTCATCCATCATGCCGGTCACTCGTCTCATGACCTTTGACTTGTTGCCGTGCTTCCGCCAGGCCTGTGTTGCAGGGTTTCAGAAGCCCTAACACACCTCACTCACTTGGCCTGGTTTGTCAACACAATGGCACCCACACCCAAACCGCCAGAAGGTTAATGACAAGGCACGTTTAGCAAGCCTGCTGGGGCAAACATGTCCTGGCAAACAATTAACTTTCGCACAGCTGAACCAGGCATCTGCTATTTCTCAGCGTCCTGCACGATGAGGATGCCTGCCAGTTGACCGGTTCTGCGCGCAAACTCCTCGAGACGTAGTAGCCGCCACTCACACCTCAAATCCATTCAAATAAGGACCATCTCTCAGGACAATAGAGGCTAAGTGGTTGAGCTTCCATATTAATGGAAGAGACACAACCAGCAAGACAGCAAGCGAAGCAGCGAAGCATCGCGGACAAGAAGCAGGTGCGTCTGGAAGTGCATCATCTCATCCTGCAGTCACATTTTGGCACCCGCACTTAATGCGAAAACAGCGCTGTGCATCTGCTGTGACCGGCCTCATTGATCACTGAGAATAAGCCGACTGCGTCTGCAACTCCTGCTGCAAAATGACTTGTAGGCTGAACACGGCAGTCTGGATTTGGAGCATGTGCCTACGCATCGGATGGCGTAGGGCAAGCCACGCTTGTCCACAGCCAGGCCGCCCTCGCATTGCGGAAAATGCTTCAACACCTGCAGCCATGGCAGTTTGCTGGGGTATTTCAACAATTTGCTGACGCATATTGCTGAGAACAAGGCCGCTTGCCCGTGAGGGAAGTCGGAAAAGCTGCCAAGCGGGAGTAGCTCTCAAGATCTTGAAATTGCAGAGTACGAGAGAAATGCCATCAGATAAGCACAGGAGCCTCATGGCAGGTTCCGCGAGGAGTTTCTTCCTGACCTAGCAGAAGGAAACTCAAAGCAACCAACTCGCTCTGCGAAGCTTCTTGCCCGTGCACCTCGCTGGCACCGCTTTGCTTCCGCCAAGCTGCTGTCTGCACAATGGCCTGCAAAGACACGGCAAAGCAACCATTGCTGAAGCAGGCCCGGTCAAACTTCAGCTCATGGCTAAGGAACACAGGAACACTAACAACTTGGGGAAAAGAAGCCAAGGGGACACAACACTTCTCTTACTTGACTCAGCAACATCACAACTAGGCGGGCTACGTCTCCTGCTTTGGGTGGCCTCGGCCCTCCTGAAACAGTTGAATCACACGCGTGATTGAATGTACTGGGCTACAGCTTCCAACAGTCGGACCGATTCGTTTGGCCGCTACAGTAGGGCAGTGCAGAAGGCCTTTCACTAACATACATGAGCGGTGGTTTTAGTTCTATTCATGACGCAATAAGCGCTTCCGGGCGCTTCCTCGGCCCAGAGCATCCTCAAAATTTTGTACATCTTGCAACTAGTTGCTTCTACGAACCTTCGGCGAACCCCTACGCTTCTAAGAAGTATCCTTTGCTCATGGAATACTTCAGGATGAGGATGAGCTGCTGGCATTTTCTGCTGGCAGCCTTTTGCAGTTGCAAGGCTTCACGTGGCCCATGGTCTTGAAAATTGGACTTCGCCTTCCTTCCAAATTCCCGTTTCGAACTTCAGAAACCGTACTAAATCACGTGCCTTGCTGGTAATGCTCCGTAAAGTTGACCACTCGCATTCTTCTGACACATCTGATCTTATGGATTGATCCGTATTCGTTTCTCGAAGCTTACGTACCCTGCCGCAGCCACAGTCCGGCGCATGTAGGTTTTGTGTCGCCAACACAGTGATGGAAGACCAGGAAAAACGCTGCTCCAATGCACATGAACCCCGACTCACTAGCAGTACAAGGGCGCCCCCAAGAGTTTGGATGGTCTTGATCTTTTGGTGGCATGGGAGCCTCCAGTGCGCGGGGCGCGTCGAAGTCGCACCGAGCAAGGAAAGCAGCGGCCAAAAGCTCCGAGTCCAGGGATCGGAGGACCTGAAGAAGAGCGCAGAAATCAAAAGGACTGGCTGCTCACGCTCGAGCCCGAGCCTCATCAGTGTTTTCAAGTGCTTGCAGGGCCTGAAGCGAGCGGGCGTAGCTCATCGGAAACGATGGAAACCTCCCTGGCATGCTGCAAAACAGGCCGCCTGCAAGGCAGATGCCACACGCGCATCAGCCCACTGAATCTGACCTAGTCAACAAAAAGATGCCCGGCTACACCGCCAGATCTCTAAAACTCACCTGCACTTGGCTCTGCGTCCACTTCGTCTTTCATTGCGCTGAAGGTAAAGTGATCTTTGCGTGCTATTGCTGTAGAATTTGCTCGCGACACAAGGTTAGGTTGGAGGTGAGGCTGTGATTTGTCGCTTCCTTCATGCTCGCATCCGTTAGCCTAAGCCTAAGTCTCATTGCCACGAGGACGATCTGTGACAGCATCCTGCGAAGCCTGAATGGCTGCATATGCAACATGTCACTTTGTAATCTGCTGGGGCTCAATCGCTCATAAGCTTCATCCTGTTTTTACACTAGGTCGGACCCACCAGCCCGACCTCTTGGGAAACTGCCTGCTCGGCAAGGCGTGACCTGAAATTGCAAAGGAGCTTTGCTGCAAGATGCCGCAAGTATAAGCAACCACCAGCACAGGACGAGGCCGCTCTTCCTCAGCTCGGGCCACCTGCAGACGACACGCTCAGCTCACATCTAGAAGCCATTTAACTGAACGCAATCAATACTCGCCTTGCTGTGCAGCCTGTCATGGAGCATGCGGAGCATTTGAAGGTCAACCCCGGGCAGGCCTCTTGGCGCTGCTCTTCGCGTAGCTGCTGCGATCTGCGTGCCTTGTACTGTGAGGCAGCACTTGCGCATGCTCAGCAGTGCAAGCATTGGTTGGGGAATGTCAAAGTATGCGCCGGTGGAATGGCAGCTCTGCGGGCTTGAAATGACATGCCCTGTGTTCTGCAATGCCCCTTCTGCCCGGTGTATTTAGGCTTGGAGCACCCTTGCGCCTGACACTGCTCGCCCTGCGGGTTGATCATCAAATTGCTTTGTCAAATAGAGTTATCACAGCTTGGCTAAGACACTTTGCGTGCAAGGGGATTCATAGCACAGCTTTCTGACAGCACTGTTTTAGTTTTCTAGTTTGGCAAATGTGTAGGCACGGATTCGAGTATCAGAGATGCCTTTGCAAACCATAAGGGTTAAAGTAGAAGTGGCTCGCCATGCTGGCCAGGGTTTCTCCTGGGCTCCTTGGCGGAGAAGGCTCCGAAAAGAGCAGAATAGGCCCATCATGCGATCTTCTACGCATACTTCCCACACTCAGGCAGGTAAAGCTGGTCTTGACATGGTGGCGAATAGTCGACGGGCGTGCCTTGAAATTGGTGCAAGGCTTGTGCAAGCGCAAATGTGCACCTTTTCATCTTTGGGGTGCACAAGCCAATGCAAGCACGCTTGACCTTGCGGGCTGTTCGCTCCTGCCCCAGCCTCTGGCCCTGAACCCTTGGGCCGGCACCGCCCCGGACTGCCAAACCCCTACTCAGGCACAACTCCCTTTGTTGTGAAACTTGCTGTCAAAGCAGCAGTATGAAAACTGCGAACAAGCCCCCTGCCACATCGTCCCTTGCTGCTTCCAAGTCCTGGCAAACACGGTCTGCATTCTCTCTCTCTCTGGCCTTTGCTCGTCATCCCAATCGCCTGAAGCTCTTTTTTTCGCTGCTCGATCTCTTGGCGCTGTGCCTGGCGCAGCACAAACCAACAGGACGTTGACGATAACAGCTGGGACGGCAACGGATCCCCCACACCGTCCCCACCTCTGCCTCGGCTGCCCGTGTCCGGGCCTCCTGGGAGTAAGCGGCCAGGGATGCCTGGGCTGTAAGCGCACGTCAATGCAAAAAGCAACTGATTCAGCTGAGATGATGCTGGGTCTTGAGGAACTGTTGCATGCACGAAGACTTCACCTCGGTAAGGTTTGCTGCTGAGGACTTCCGAGCGGGTGAAACCGAAGTCAGGTCAGGTGACTCAGCTGCAATGAGGTTGTAAAGGCGAATCAGGATGTCACTACCTCAACTTCATGTCTTGAAAGTGGAGCCCCCCAACAGCTGGCATGGCCTGGCTCTGTTTATGCGGATTTTGCATGTCTCATCGACTGGGAGATCTTGCCCGTCGCAGCAGCAGGAAAATCATGTCTGTAGCTAGAAATCAAAGACCTTGCAGCATGTCTTTGTGCTGGCAGTCTTTGATGAGGCATATTTGCGCGTGGATGTCTCACCAGCTGCCCTTTCAATGTGAGCTCGAGCTTTGAGGGCTTTGCTGGCCCAAAGGGCTGGGTGGGCTGGGCCCCGACCCAGACTTCATTGACCACCGCCTTGGCGACCGGGATCTCGGCGAAGAAGGCGACGGCGGCCGCGACCCGGCCTGCGCAGAAGCGACTGAGGCTGCTTCTGCGTGTGGGTTACGGCCAAAGCTGGTCAGAGTAGCATGTTAATCTGTAGATCGCGCAAGCATTCGCGCAGGCCAAGGCCTTCATCTGATGGACAAGCTTCTTCAGGCCTATGCAAAGCAGGAAGAAGTGCCATGCTGTAAACTCTTTGGCTCTCGGGAAGACTTCCCCTGGCCTGAAAACATTTTTGTAATGTCTCGCTTCAGGATCCTCGTTTCCAGACTGAGGAGCTCCACGTCAGCTCGGGATGCAGAGCCTGTGCTGGTGGTCTGAAGCGTCTACTCGAATGAACTCTGCACACTAAAAGTCGTGCGCTTCACCTTGACTTGCTAATGCGCAATTGCTAATGCGCAACGCGGCCTTTCATATCCACAATTTTGTACACAAGCTCTTGTATGCTGATCTCTCTTTTGTCACCTCGGATTCCAATAATATGGCACTGAACTGGCAAGGACACGCACGCCCAATAGATGTTGTTGAACTATCCTTCGTGGTCCAAAATGCTCAACGATGCCAGCGTGGTGAAGTACCTGCCGTCAGCGCGCAGCTTGAGTTCCACCTTACCCTCGGTGTGCATGCCAAATCATGCCAGCACACACTCGAGGCAAGGCAGCACCAGTTAGAGCAATGCACTACACTACACATCTCACAAGTCTTTGCTTTACAGGCCTCTCCGGCATGCGCATGTCCACTCCTTGGCCCGAGCTGGTTTGTGGCTACCGCTACCATGATTCTGACTACGGCCATGACCGCCGCCACCATGCCACCAACGGCACTGGATAGCGTTCGCTCCAGTAGCTTTCTTGCTGCTGCCGTGGGTATAGGCAGCAGGGATACGATTTCAGGTGGTTACATCCTGCTCAACCAATTGCATTTGCGAACGGCATGCTAATGAGAGGAGACCGTGCTGGCTGTAACAGAGAATGGTGGCATCGTGCTGGACAAATTACGCGCAGCTGCACATCTGTTGGCTCTGCTGCTGCTGCTGCCGCCGCCTGCTCCGGTGACGAACAGCTGATACGGACAGCGCTGCTGTTCAGTGCTGTGAATTGACAATTATTTCAAATTGGTAGCACAGGGGATCACAGGGGGTTGCAAGAAAGAGCTTGAAACCCTACCAGCGCCAGGAATTGCCAAGGCAACCATGCAAATCATCAGACAATCTTCTTAGCAATCCACGAAATGACCCTGCTTATTCATGACAAGCTTACAAGAAGCCCTGTACCTTCAAAACCTTGATCTCACTGCAAAGGAATGACGCTGAAAATTGAACCTTGCACAAACATGCACGAATAAGATGATTAAGTACATGCTCACGAAACAAAGAACGAGGCTCCGATTGAACGAAGGGAGTACTCAATCCTGCAACAGCTCAATGTGCGCAGCAAAGGAAGGACTTGAAAGCTGTCAGGAAACTCTTCTGTCCTTTCGTTCTGCATTGCTGTCAGGAATTCTCGCACTGAGATGTATCCAGACTTGTCCTCGAGCTGGCAAAGCAGAGGCTGCTGCCACAGCATGCGCGGTTGCTATGGCGCGATAAAACTAGTTGCTGTCATGATTGCCTTGATCTGATAGAAGCTTATGCCTGTGCCCTATTGGCAGATCCTTGTCAATGAGCTCCATGATCGCCTGCTCAAGTGGAATGAGGACGAAGCAAAGACACACAACATGCAGAGCCATGCCATCCAAGATGCTGTGAGGTAGTCGACGTCGCTTCCTTGGTGGGAGGAGCTCATCTGGCAAGACAAGCCCGGTCAACTTCCTAAATGTCAACTTGCCATGGAGCAGCTAGCTGGGCAAATGTTGCATGTGGAATCTTGAGCCCCAACCCCGGTCCTAGCATTGCATACAAGAGGCGAAGTTGCCTCATGTGCTCAAGCATTGCTTCCTGGCCGGCAGAACATGTCAGAACCGTATGCGAATTGCAGGGCCAAACAGCGAGCAACGCCGGCTGTTGAAGTTTTTAGCACGCTTCAGTCACCACATGAATCCGGCTCCTCATCATCCGGTTTGGATAAGATCGAGGCATGCTCGACAAAGACGCCTGCGCAGCAAACTGGCAAGCCCAGATTCCGTGTCGCTTCTTGCATGAAGCACCGGAGCCAGAAGTGCTTGCTATCTAGGAGCAAGACGTGCGCACGTCTCGCGCCTGTAATGATGTTCATGACGGCAAACCTTAGTGCCCACTCTCCACGAAAAGGCTGTCAGGAAACCAGCACATTTGAACACAAGTAAATCTCACAGCATGTGCAATGCAAGCAGGTGGCATGAAGAACAGCAAGTAGAACAAGAACGCTCCAGCTGCCACCCAGCCCACTGGAAAAATCAGCTTCCACACCTTCACATCACGGGAAAGTCGCAATACAGCACAGCCGCACTAAGTCACTTGGCGGTGCATATGGACTGGGCGTGGTGTTCAATTTCTGCTCCATTTCATTGACTCTGTGGTCGTGACCCCCGCGCATCAACAGTTACGAAACCAATAGGATTTTGTATCCTCCGGCCGAAAGGCGCTCAGAACGAGGTTACCTGGCTCTGCCCCTTCCCCAAAATCGCGGAAGTGAAAGGTTCTCGTGCTGTTCTACCATTGCACACCTCATACGAGACTGCTGCCGGCGATGGGTGTGTGATTAATGCGCGCCGATGCTCCTCAATATACGACAGCTGCAAAAAACAGTAAGACAACCTCGAGCATCCTGCACCAGGGGTGCCAACGACGGCCTTGCCATAATCCGTTTGTCATACTTTGTTTCCGTTGAAACCCCGACTGCAAACAAGTCTGAGGCCCTCCACCTTTCGGAAGGAGCTGTAGCTGTTGCGCATTACATGTCTGGAAACAAGTGAGAAAAATGGCCTCTTAGAGACCGAAGGTTTACAACATCTCCCAGATACTCAAATGCTCCGCACCCCAAGCGTGCACTGAAACCCCATAAAGAATGCCTGCACGCTGCTGGCTCATGACCCAGCTGCTGCGAGCACAACAGCGCTACTGATTCTGAAAGGGATCTCAGTCGAATCAACTGCAAGAAAGCTATGCCAAAGGAACTCGGCCATAACACCAATTGTCACAGCGGAAACAACGATGGTCATGCCATAGCCCTCGCCACAACACCAACCCAAGATGCAAACAAGAGTAATGATGGCAATCTAGGAATAACATCAAATCAAAAGGGCTTCTGTCATGATGACAATGTCCCGAAGTCGGTTCGACTGTTGCCTCCTCCCAGTCTTTTCCTCCCGTGGATGCCATTGCCAATACCTTTGCAACGTCAGAAACAAAGTCCATAGCTTCCGGCCGATTGCATGCAATGCTGGGAATACAAAATCGAAAGGAGCAACAGCAACTATGCACAATAGTTGTAGCATTTAACGGAGAGTACACCTTCCCAAACGTGGTGTGATAGGAGGAGAAGCAGCAGAGCAGTTCTTGCTGCTGCTGCTGCTGCTTTCGGCGGTGGCGTTGGAACCGGTGGCGGAGGTGGCGAGCTCCACAATCACAGCCCTCCCCCTGTGGCGCGTAACCTCCCGTGACTTGAAGCAGGTTTGGCAGGAGGGCGGGAAATGCTAACCGCAAATGCCAGGTTGGGATCAGAATTTACGCTCCACATCCAGTAGTGCTTCTATAACACTTACAAGACATTGCATCGCAGAAGCTGAACGGCACGAAAGGATCAGTGCCCTGAGCTTGTCATGCAAGTCGCGTGCATGGTAGAGAATATCGTGTGGAAGTAGGTGCGCTGGTTCTTCCATAGCTCCAAGCTTTCGTCAGAGCATAGCTCCGGAGTCTCGATGCCTTCAGTGGCAGCCAGGTAGGGAGCCATCTCCTTCACAGGCTCAGCGCTTGGAAGTCTTCAAGCTGCCCAGCATCAGCGACAGGAGACTTACAGTGAAGGTTAAAGGTCTGGTTGTGAAGGACTTCTTCGAACCTCCCATTTGGCCCCCCTCACCTTGCACCCTCTACCTCAGCATTCCTGCATGAAGAATAAGGCAAACAGAAACATGATGAAGACCAGCATGACCTTAGCTTGCATCTTCAGGCGAAAATCACGAGTAAAAGGCTCTCAGCTGGTCACGCTGGCTTAACATGTTCAAGGCTTCGCATGGCTTACTGAATTTGTTTGCTTCACGCTATTCTGTGCTTTGGCTGCCAGAGCGCAATGGCCCAGAAGAGTGACACCACGGAGCCCATCATGCAAATCAACATGATTCTGACCTGCACAGCCGCAAATTGTGCCAGACCGGACTGGGATCCAAAGTGCTACATTTGAATCTCACATGATCTTGCCGCGTTGCATCTGCAAGTCTGACCTTGACGTGTTCTCATACTCTCGTCTGTTAGGTGTGCAAAATGAACCACTGGCCTCGCGCAAGAACCTCAGCATCCGGATCACACCTGACTCGCTTGACACGGACTGGATTGACTCGATGAAATGTAGCACCACCCCCTAGACAAGCATCAGTGCCACCAGCCTGACTGGCTGCTCACAGCTGCTGGTCTAACCAAACCACTTCTGCGAAAGTATGCTTGCAAACTTTTGGCCGTGAACAGCCAATTACGGCTTGGATGGAAGACTGTTCTGGACAAACGCTGCCTGGTAAACACGAAAAGGAGGCGCAAATACTGGTTGCCCTGATCTTCAACACTTCAGCTGGGGTTATGGCGCAGAATTTTGGCCACCCTGAGGATCCGCAGTGACCTGGGACACAGGATGTTCAGCTGTCACTTTCCAAAGTCTCCCTTTCCCACCTGGCAAAGGAGAAGCCACCGACCGGCATCGCGAGGCCGAGAACGTCGCAGGCGGAGACAACACAGATTGTAAAGTCAAACAAATTCCAGGTCCAGTCCTCGCAAGCAGCTTTTGTGGGGCTTACCGCCAAGAAAGTCAAGCTCATGCGAGGATGGTGTCACGTGCCAGGTGTTGTGCGCGCACATGAGTACCCATGACCTGCTCTTTGAACACGCAGGTCTACACCAAAATGCGTGGGCTTTGGTTACACCTCAACAGCAAAGCGGACGTGTGGGGCGAGGCAGCTGAGGGTTTTGCAAGGCAAAGACCTGTCCGATGAAATATTGTTGGCACCAGCTGCCATCTTAAAGGAAAACAATTACATCAGCTCAGTACTACGAAAGGTTGATCGTTGTTTGGCTCTGAACTTGCCTAAGCAGTTGTTTGGCGCCAGTGCCATCTCAGAGCCAACTCACGCCATGTCTCGTCGTTGAAGAAGAAGTACAAACGATGCACGTACAGCTTTAGCAGCAGCCTGCAGCTTCAGCTGAGTTCTGATGCTGCAGCAGATTGCTCGCTAAAATCCTGAACTAGGCAGGCAGGTGGCTCCAATGCAAAGAGCGCAAAAAACACCTGAGATTCTCTCAGGCAAACATGGAGAACAACTTTGCGTGCTCCATTATTCTCTGGCTCTGAGGCGGCGGCTGCTTCTACTGAAGTATGATAGGGAAGTTGCTGGCCCAGCGTCTCCATCTCATAGTTGGCCTCAGTATTGCTCTCTTGCAGCCAGTTGACTGCTGAGCATGGCTCTGAAGGCTGGGTCTGTGCATATTTGGATGGGTCACAACTCGCATGCCTGGGCTCCATACAGAGTATGTGGTGTAGACGGTGTTGCCGACCTTGTCGTGGTTGCTCATGCTGCTGCGGAACACAAGGTTTTTCACAATGCATCCGCAGCCCCGTAGCCAACACTGTGGTTGCTGTGTGCCACCCAGGCGCAATCACCAGCACCACTGATGAGACCTCGCTACAGGCTGACTCAGGCTGACTCATATCTTTTCCTATGGCCTCTGCTTCAGTGCCAGACACAGAGGACCAAATTTGACCAAGCGTCGAAGATCGGATCTTCCAGGACGCCTGCAAGAAAAGATGTCCTCTCAGGCTCCTCCAGGCTGGCAGCCCGAGCCATCCTTGTAAGGCACGCCAAAGTACGCTTCAAACGCTTTCTGACTGTGCATCTTCTGTGCCGGATCTTTTCCCTACGTCAAGCATGATGACATGCGGGGCAATACTTTGGCGGGCAGCGTGGGGAAAAGACAAGCCCAAGCAGAAATTGATTTCGCGGCAAGCATCAGGTTCACGAAGCAACTGCTGACCTCTTTGACACGGTTTGCTATCCACGTGGACATGATCGGTGAAGGCCCGTCCCCATCTGCACCTGCGTATGCAGGGCGGCTCTTCTCGCTCCGGACAGCGGCCACAAAGAGAGAGCTTTCGACACACAAGGATCCCGCTCGGTCTATGCGGCTGAGGTTCGCAGGAACCTCCGGTGCTTCCGCAAACGGGAATTGCGCGCTGCCCTTAGCTTTTTTGCAAGGGTGTCTCTGCGCCAAAGCTTGTTAAACCTTGTCAGCCCAGCACAAGCGAAAAACCTTACGTTCACAAACTACATCGCCCATTCTGCTGCAAGCATCCAGGGGTTCAGAAACGTGCGAAAACCTGTCGCGCTTTGAGCGTCGCGGAGCTGCATTTTGGAGGCCTGCCAAGCGCGAACAGTTTGGATCAAAGCGACATTGCGTGAGCTTGTGCGCATCTACAACCGCTGCACGCCTCATGCTCGCTTATCATCGGGGCGCCCACGTTCGAAGCGCTCATGCTGAACTGCAGGTCTGGTTCTGCCTGGATTGCGCATCCCGTCACTTAGGGCGGAGCTCTTTTTTTCTACCGAATTTCTGGATGCCAGAAACTGGGAGCCTCAAACACTTCGGACTCCATTTCAGCACTCCCAATGTTTGAAACCTGGGCCAAGGAGGGAGCTACAGGCCAAGGATCTGCCAGTAATAATTTCAAGAGTTGGTAGAAAGGTCTGCTTCAAAGCTCTCAGCTCACGTGCTGCAACAAAGGAGCTTCCGACAAACGCTTCCTAAGCTGATTTCGTGCAGGACATGGCCAGGGCCGCATTGAGAAAAGGCTCATTTGAGTCTCTCTCTCTCTCCATCAGCAACCCCAAAAAGCACATCAGAAATAACAAGGCCAAGGATCGGGATAAGCCTTTGCAGATTGAGGTCTCCCTTGCATGGTTTCGCGTCGATGAAGTGCACCTCTGAAGGCGCACGAACATTAAACGCATCCACAACAGTCCTAGAGCCGTCTCACACCTGGTCAGGTACCGCATCATTCTCATTCGGAACCTGAGTACGACCAGTTCTGCCATACTGCTGTCTTCGCACCATGCCGTCGGCCAGTTTGAAACAAGGCAGGATGCTGGATCTTCTAGAGCTTGGCGCTCGAAGCCTTGCGGCAGCGCCTAGCAGCAAAAAAGCCCTTCTGACTCCAGGCTAGGTCAAGAATTCGTTGAAGTTAGCAGGATGGTATGTATTTGCAAGCTTGCCTGATTGCGTTCCAGCTCATCAAAGAAGGCGTGGAGGTGTTCATCCTGCTCTTGCAGGTAGTCCTGCAAGTGCCAGGAGAGGCTTCACGCTTGCACTACTTCTTCCTCTCTAGCACACGATGCCCAGCAGGTCCTCCAAAGCCTGCCGCAACCTCCGCAGCGTCTGAAAGCTTAATTACACACACACACACATTCAGGCCCTGACAAGCTTGTCTAACAGAAATTCTACGTGGTCCACGGCAGACTTTCGCCAAGTAGCTTCTCCGTGCAGGTTGCCCATGCAGCGGTGGCAGCGGCGCCTGCAGGCTGCATACAAAGCCTATTTGACCGATTAGGTCGTGAGCACGGCTGCCAAAACATCCAACTCTAAACCCCGCAATATCCTTAACTATCATCCAAGTTGCGCGGTGACGCCAAAGGGATTAAGCCGGGACTCGAATCATCCATTGCTTCGGCGCATGAGCTAAGAGATTTGCAGCAAGCGCCGGACCAATTGTACATGCCGCCATCTACGAAGGCTCACTACCGCGCGGTGTCTAATAAAATCTTACAGCGTTTTTTTTTAGAATCCTCAGCCGAATGGGCACCCAGGCGCAGAATGGGATGCTTCTTTGCTTCCCTGATCTGATGCATCTTAGCTGCTGGACAAGTCCTGGAGCAAATGCAGCTGCGAGAGGAGACACGCGTATCTCAACTTATGTAGGTTGCAGATTGCGTGGCGATGGGGGGGGCTGTGACGACAGATTGCATTCGCGTTGCCCATTCAGTATCGAAATCAAGACTCTCACATCCACGTGGTTGATAAGGGCTGCACTTGCTCTTGTTCAAGTCGGCGCTCTTCATCCTCCTTCTGCCTTTGGTGCTGCAGCAGCAATGCAACTGTAAAGGCAAGTGCCCACCCAGGCCCAGCCACCACGAAATGCCCTGCATCGCAGTTTTCATGGATTAGAAGGTGTACCTCCTGGCCGACTCTTTTTCTGCCTCAAGTGCTTCGAGCTCTTCGCCTTAGTTCCAGGGCCATTGAGCGGACCATTTCGGTTGCTGGCTGCGCAGTGATCAAGTGACCAAACGGCTGCCAGCACGTGCTTTCAAGAAATCGTTCGAGGCATGAGTGTCCTAATGTCAAGTTCCAAATCTTGGCGTCTTCAGGAGCTGCGTCTCAGCAGTCTCAGCTTCCAGCGCTTACGCTGAATCTCCGCTTCTGCAGAGGCTGCTTCCGCGGCTCGCTGCCGGCGGGCCTGCATCCGATACCAAACAAGTTGTCTTATCTCAACTAAACAAACCAAACCATGTAACCATGCCCAAGAACCACTGAAACCTTATTCACGCAGGGGCCACAGGCCCCGCTGTGCTTCAGAACAGGTGACTAAAGCTTCATCATGCTTCGTCCAGCTATGTCCAGCTGTTGCGAACGCCTCAGCAGCTCGCTGGGCCTCAGCCTCCTCTTCCTCCAATGAAAAGCACCGCAAATGAATTGAGGTTAGCGTCTTTAACAAGTGTAACAAGAATTTTGCCTGTCTTTGCGGATGCGTCACATTTGAGCACGAGCCTCTCGAAGCTTGTGCTGCTCTTCCAGTTTTTTGCGGAGGATTTCTTCCCTCTCTGCCTGCAGCATGCCATCCGTGTTTCATATGCTCGGACTTGAAGAGTTGAGGAGGAAAGCAAGCACGAGGATCAACAAACCTGATGATAGGGATCAACAAAAAGTGACCAGGGTTGCAAATACCGTAAAATACAGCCTTTGGAGTTCTTCACAAAGTTTGGAAGCCTTCAAATTCGAAGGCTGCAACTACTGCAAACTATAGTTTTTTCTCCGCAAGCCGGGCAATTCTGTTGCAAGCCTACGTCGCAGCAGGGTGCCCAAGCCTGTCATTGTTTGATTGGAAACTTTTGTTTCTATCTCTTTGTGGGAGCTGAAGTGCTGTACTTCGAATATCTGCAGCTTTGAAGAGCTCCAGAATGCCCTTGACTTCTCGTGATCCCTACCAAGCTTTTCGACTCCTATCAATTCTGTTTGAAGCCCTTTCCCTGCTCTGGGCAGCGTTCACTCTCCGGCTTGCCCGCATCTGAGCGCATTCGGTTCAGAAGCTGCCCAAGTCCAGTCTACAATGACCCGATATTCGGCATGTTGCCAAACCTATTCTAGATGGAGGCCAATCACAACCTGAGCCTCGAACCTCTAAGGCGCGGAGTTCATTCCGTTGCTGCACCAGAGCCTTGCAAGGGCAAGGCAGGTCTAAGCTCATCACTCACGGTGCTACAAATGGTGCTACGTGCCGCAGTTATTGGCTGGTTGGCCTCTTGCTGTTGTTCTGCCCACTTCTGCAGCTCTGCCGAGAAGCGCCGCTCCTAAAGCAACTTGGAACAGAATAGCCATCCCGGCACCAAATTTTTAAACCTGCCTCCTCCATCTTCTTCGCGAGCGCCTCTTCCCGAGCAGCCTTGCAACTGGCAGGCATGGGCGACAACAAACTCCAAGCAGGGCTGAGCCAGGCGGCCTCTACGGCCTGAAGCTCTTCTCGTCGCCTCTCTAATTCGGCACGCTGCCTCTCAGCCTGCCATCCGCGCTTCGCATATGCTGTCTTGACCACAGGGAAAGCAAGGTGTGCGCCTCTGCAGCTAGCCGTTGTGCCTCTTGCTCCCCCTCCTGACAGCCCCCACCACCAGGAGCGTGCAGTGGGGTCATCAGCTGAGGTGACGGACAAGATCAAGAGATACTGTCGGTGGATACCACAACCAAGAAGTGGATACTGCAACTCAGAGAGCCAATAACGTTGATAGCACAACTTCAGCCACAGCTGCGGGACAATACAACTGGAGCTCATTTTGGCTTCCAACGGGGTATGTATGTGCACTTTTCCTTTGATTGGTTGCGCGCAATTCGAGTCATGTAGGCCTCCAACACATGCTGTTGTAAGTAGCGTGCAGGACGAATCAGAAGCACAATTGATGGATTTCCTTTGAGCTTCCAAGACTGCCTAAAACGTATGCAGGAAAAATGCACCCCAAAAAAGAACTGTTGACTTAAAAAATCCTGCATGACCTTTGTATACTCTCATGCCATAGTTCCCAAGGTATAGGCTATTCAGGGTCACGTAAAATTTTTAGCACCCACCGAAGTACTGGAACATCCATAGACAAAGCAGTAGGCATACTATGATCATATCTCAGTACTATATGTGAGCCCTTTTGCTTGCTGCCGCTCTGAAGCTGTGGAATAATCACACCTAAGTATTGTGCGGCACCCTGCTGTGCCCTGCTACGCTGAAATTCATGAACGGCCATACCTACGTAAGCATTGTATGGTCTCTTTTGCTTCCTGTTACCATGAAATTTGGGCATGGTACGTATTATGTGTGGTTCCTTGCTGTTTCCCGTGCGCTGAAATCTGGGAACATTCACGCCCCCTGAATAATCATGACTAAGTATTGCGGGTGGTCCCTTTCTGCGGCTCCCATGTTCTTGCCAGTAACCTAACGCATCTTCTCTCGCGATCTTGCATTTGGCGTCTTGGCATTCCTTGCATATGCCTCGTGGCCATGAGGGTCCAGTTCGGTTAGGCCCACCATGGGGTGCGAACTCAACCCTAGATGCTGCCGCCTGGTGCATGGTAGATTCCACTCTCACTCTACATTGAAATTCTTCCAAGACCCCATGTTTAGGAAACAGCGACATGGATGGGAGATATCACGACCAAAAGAATGCTCGAACAGGCTTCGTATGCCTTAAGGAAAAATGATGAGTTTAAGTTCTTGGTCCATTCCGCTTCTAGTAACTAGTTGGGCTACCCCGTTCTGGCATCCCCTGAAAAAGGCACCAGTT
Organism: Symbiodinium pilosum; assembly: GCA_905231905.1. Lineage (NCBI taxonomy): Eukaryota > Dinophyceae > Suessiales > Symbiodiniaceae > Symbiodinium > Symbiodinium pilosum. The sequence goes on from CAJNIZ010043243.1 coordinate 24,905, forward strand.
GTCGAAATTCCTGTTGTGGGGCGATAACCCCATCCAGTTGCTCTGTCCCCGAGGCGCGGTTACGGACTGCTTGTGGTAGTCAACTTCTCAGTGGTCAGTGGGCACAGAAAACCTTTCGCATGCTTTGGAGGAAATTGCTACGCTACAACACTTCAACAACTCTTGGCAAGTTTGACAGAGCTGAAGCATTAATAGACATCAACAGAATCACTTGACATTTAGTTGTAGGTGGCACTGCAGCTCAAGATCCCTTGCGGTCCTCTCTTCGGCGCTGCATCTCCCGGTCTTCACGCTTTGCAAGCTCCTCCAGCACGCACAACCCTCCCTGCTCAGTGAAAAATGTTTTTCCCTCCCTGCTCAGCAAAGGAACTGGGCTGCGGTGCTGGGTGCTGCGATGTGTCCTGGCGTTCCTCTTCCAAAGCCCTGAGCTCATCACGCTGTCGCTGAAGTTCCTGGCAAATGATGCAGTGAGCTATCAAAAACGAGCAGGCGTAATGATCGGATGAATTGCTTAAAATTGCTCCATGCTGTCTGATCAGATATGCAGCACCTGCATCTGCACGCATGATAGTCAGATCGTCCTTCCATGTTTTAAAGCACAATGATCGGACGATGCTGATGGAGGCATCTAGAGCGTTTGGAGATCTTGAAAGGGCTGAGATAATTTGAATTCATGCGCTTGGATCCTTCAAACAGCTGTAAAATGCGGCATTTGGAGAGCGCAAACGGTTGCAATCTGTTTTGAACTTATACCGTATGTCACTCTTGCAGATGCTGTAAGCACGTTGCAAAAAGCTGTGGGGTTCAGGCAACATCACGCCCAAATATGCGCAGATTGTTTTCCCACCTTTGCAGACATAATAATCGGATGATGCTGTTGGAGACAATTACAGCATTTGGGGCTCCTGAAAAGGCGCCAGAACTGCAACGCAGATCTCCCGAAATACTGCAAGATACAATTTCTGCCCTTCTTCTTTATTGCTGTCAATACCGTTTGCTCCAGTAAGTACCCCGGGGGGGGGGGGAACAGTTCGTGAA
>CAJNIZ010043243.1:26242-57739 GCA_905231905.1 Symbiodinium pilosum
ATTTTTCTGTGGGGGGGAGGGGGGGAGTTCGAGTTCAGTTCGAGTTCAATTCGATATTCTACTTCTACTGAGGGAGGGGGGAAGTTCGAGTTCAGTTCGAGTTCGAGTTCAATTCGAGTTCAGTTCGAGATCGAATTCAGTTCGAGTTCAATTCGAAGTTCATTTTTTGTGGGGGGGAGGGGGGAGTTCGAGTTCAGTTCGAGTTCGAGTTCAATTCGATATTCTACTTCTGCTCGGGGAGGGGGGAAGTTCGAGTTCAGTTTGAGTTCGAGTCCAGTTCGAGTTCAGTTCCAAGTTTGATTTTGGGGGGGAGGGGGGGGAGTTCGAGTTCAGTTCGAGTTCTGTTGGGGTACATTATGGTTTGCTCTCTCATTCTCCATTTGGTGGTTCATTTTTTGCTCGCTTCGCTCTTTCGCACTCCTTCTTCCTTCTTCTGCTACGGGCCATGCGCTCGCTTCGAAGCCATGCCTAAAACTGCGACGTCTCGCAATCCGTCCGGTCTACCTTCAGGACCCAGATAACACTCATACCCAAACCATTGCCAGTCAACAGGTCCAATCTTCGTGACTTTCTTGGCGGGGACGTCGCGGGGTTCAACGGTGCTATGCGATAGTTGTGCAGGGTGTGTGTTGGCCCACTTTACTTTGGATTCCTGGCAACACCTCGTTGGCGAAGGCAAAGACTCGTCACTCCTCTTGGGCCCATCTCTAAGATGGAACCCTTCTCTTGTCTGGTCTCTCTTTGTCTCTCCTGTTTGATCCTTGAAATTCATGAACTTTTGTGCTTCATCAAAATAACTCACTACTCCAACGCTCGTCAGGCATCATGGAGCTGAGGAGTACGTGTGGGTAGAGCAAACTTGTTCTTCTTCTCTTCTTCTTAGAGAGTTTTTTTCTGAGCACTTCGCAGGCTTGCCTCCTGAATGCGCTGCGCCTCGCGGTCTGCAGCCTCTTTGAGCTCTTGCTCCTGCTGTGAAGATCATCCGATGAGTACAATGAGTACTACGAGTACCCGCATCTGAACGACAAACATCCGGGATAGCTGGCAAGTATCCTCGGCGGAGCGCTTGGCAATCAACGCGTTCTTCTCCTGGATATGGGCTCTGAAGCTACAAGGGCAACCATTCGATCCTCCACCTGCATTGAGAGACCAGAAAGGCCGCAGCTTGGCCTGCTCCATTCGCCTGAGCTCCTCCTTTTGTCTCTCCAGCTCCTCACGCCGCTGCACTGCCTCTGCCTGTCAGACTTCCAGAAGGAGGCAACGCGTCTCAGACCTTCCCCTGATTATATATATATATGTATATAATTAGGAGGTGGGGGGCTGCCTCTTGGATGGCCTTTTGCTGCCTCAGCTCTTCGCGCAGCTGCTCCAGCTTGGCCTCAGGGACTCAGGGAACACCATGCGAGCCAAAGACGTCTACAAACATACTCCGGTGCGACACAGGCCTTCTCCTGGTTTGCCAGGTCTTCCTGCCTGAGCCGCTCTTTGTCAAGCTCCTGTCTGTAGGCTAACTGGGTCCTTGCTCATTTTTCAACGCGGATTTTGCCGCGCAATGCGGGAGTCCTCGCGAGTTGCTTCTAGTTCCGACTTCCGTTTCGCAGCTTCCTCCTCCTCTTTCTGCAACTGCGCCTGGATTTTTGAAGTCAAGAAAATGACCATAAGCCAACAGTCCCTCAGCGCGTGACCTGCTTCAGTTTCATTGGATCCTCTCCAGGAAGCGGCGGCGCTGGTCTCACCTCAGAAGCGAGGGCTTCTTCAGCTGAAGCCAAAGCATTTGCAAATTGACATGACAAACCGGTGACAAGGAAACATCGCATAATGTCGCATACAGCCTGAAGTCCAAGTTTGCAACCCAGCCAAGGCGTGTGGTTCTGTACAGTACCTCACCCTGGCCAGGCATTTCCAGCCGAACCTTTGCCAAGAGGCGCTTGAGCCCACAACCCAAGTCAATATCATTGCAAGGTTGAGCTTTCAGGTTGGGACGTCGCAATCACGACGTGGTCCCCTCACGTCTTGCTTCGTCACCTAAATTGTGACACAGCTCTGATGCTCTGCGTGCTGCCGGTTGTTATCGTTAATAGCGGGCAAGTGGCTGACATTATGATTTCATCATCGTCAACCTTCAAAGGGCACGCTGGCTTTGGCATTCCATCATTCCGAAGCCATAAAAAGGCCTCATAGTTGCCCTCACAGCTCCAGGGTGGTTGACCGCCCTCGAAATAGTTCAGCTGCGGAATGCACTCCAAGGTACATCTGGCAGAGTGGCAGCCAAGTATCATGACTGCTACACTGCAGGCTGGGATGGGCTGAGCAACACTAAACACCTGCCTGTGCGAGTTGTACATGACAAACTCATAAGTGACCTCAGCACGGCTGGCTCTGCGGGTCTCGCGCACACATGCAAATTAGAGCCAAGCGGCATGATCTCCAGGACAAGTTACATCTTTGGCGCTCCCGACGTAAACTCCGAGTTTGGGCGGCATTTCACCCATGCCCGCACACGCTGCAGGCTGTCCCGCATGGAAAAAAAACTCGGTGCGCACAGGTTGTCGCTAGGTCTGTTCGTAAGAGAAGCTCGTCATGTAGCTGCTGCTGCCAGCTGTCTTCCTGAATTTGTGGCTTTGGCTGCGCTCTGTAGGAAACCAACTACCATTGGATGCTGCATGCTCCTTCCTGCACGTATGCCAAAGAGCTGCCGGCTGAACCGTGACGTCGAAAGCCATGACATTTCTGCTGGATGCATGACGCAGCTTCCCGTCTTGGCAGATGCAGCTCACATTGCGCAGCACACTTGAACCCATGTTTGCGAAGCTGCCTTTGATCTCTGCGCAAGATCCGAGTGCCAGCTTGTGCTAGCGCGGCTGTCGTTAAAAAAAGGTCTATAGACGCTATGAAGCGACAAAACTCTTGAAGTGGAACACAGATTTGAATAGTCGAAGCAGCTTAATCTCCCCGCGGACGCCAGAATTTTGACACCCCTTTCAGAAGCATCTGCAAATGCCAAGTGCCACAGGCAGCTATCGCAGGCATGGTCTCTCAAACCTCGCCAGGTCCGGGGGCTGGAGCCTCGATGACCTGACAATCGCCACTCACAACTCTTTCTCTTCGCTTCCTTCGAGTGGTTGCTGTGCGAAGCCTCCCAAAGAGCGTAGCCGTTGGTGTTCACGTTCCTTCGGCACTGGCTCATACTGGCAGCTGGGTGGGTCCACATGAAGCTCGATAGACTCCATGTCATGACATATGACGTATATGACTCGTGCATGCCATAGACAGACAAATGACATGTTGCCTCCCTGTCCAGCTTTGCGATCTGTCCGAAACTGAGGAATCCGCGCGTAGTTCACCGAGTCGAACTTCACAGTGACAGGGTACTTCACCTCTGGCTTCTGGTTCACATTCCTTGGGTGCGACTGGGAAGTGTCGGTTTAAGCGGCCTCCAGCAGACTACCTGAAGATCAGCCAAGGCCGCCAAGCAGCACAACCTGTCCCCTCTGCTGGAACCAGTAGGACTCAGGCCGCAGGATCTTTACCCACGAACCCTTCCTGGGCGGGTATGCGGGCTTGGCTGATTGACAGCTCAACAGAGACATGGGGTGTGCCCAAATTTTGCGTATTGTCGTGTTCCGTGCCTGCAATCTGTTACATGCGCCTTGAAATGAGAGCATCTGACATACCCCTCGTCGCGGTTTTACGGCCCCTGCAGAAAGTCATGCTCTGTTACTTAAGCCCTAATGCGGTATGCAACCAATCATTGCAAGGCTTGCTCAAGGACGAGGTGCTTGGGACCAACCCATGGTCCTTTTGCCTTCTTCTTTGGGGCCTTCTTTGCCTTCATCGCGGGGCCGCGCATATCAAAGCAGCATGCACCCAGTGCCTCCGTGCCTCTGCCCGCAGCGCAGTTCGATGGTTTGGGACTGAGACAGCCGAGCTGGCGTAGGGGCCAACAAAGCAGCGTGCAGCACACCAGGCTGCTGTCAGGAGGAAGAGGACCTGATGCACTCTGGCCAATTCCGAAGACTTGTGACATCTGGATACTTCTAGGTGTCTGGGTGCACTGCAGAGACAGCACGTGCCATGGTTCAAACAGCTGTGCGCTTTGGGCCAAAGATGCTCTGACTGTTAGTGGGTTTGGCGTGCTACTGAAAGGTGTTAGAGCACTGACTCTAGCAGTTATGCCTTTTAAGCAGCATGAGTCACTGAGTTGCCTTTGCTGTGAGAACTGCACAGATCGCCCCTTCTGTACATGGCCCATGTGGGAGTTGAAACAGTTCCGGGGCAACCAACAAAAGCTTCACCAGGACTTCTGCAGCGCGTTTTAGCCATAATGGCGTAAGCATGAGGTTTGACCCACTCCTGGGTTCATGCAATTCCTAGGATCGATCCTGCGCCATCGTTGTTGGGTGTCTTCGGGTGCCGCGTATTCGGTGCCGTGGCCATGCTCGGCTGGAAGCTTGCCGCCGCTGCCTAAATACGTCCAAGCTTGTTGCGCTCACCACTCCACCCCGACATCTTTCCAGCACATGAATATCAACAAGCCGCCAACTTCTACACATCCATGGCCGTGTGCGTGAAAAGTGAATGTCAACGAGCCTATACCTGCTATGAAAAATCCAAATCCAAGGTTCTCTCAATGAACTTCTTGATCTTCTTCTTCATGGCCTGACATTGCCAAAAACAACCAGGTTGCATTGACATGTGGTTAGGGTTTTTGAATGTATAGATATAGGTCAGGATTCAATGTACGGAGGAGCGAGCTCATTTCATCTGTGAGCTCAAAAATGCCTTCCGGTGGTTTCTTTTTGTCTGGGCTTCCGTTCGGCGGCCGCGACTTGCTATGCGCAAACAACTGCTCGATTATGCAGATGCGGCCCTTTGCAGAGAAAGCTCTGCCAATGATGCCCTTTTAGAGTTGGCATGGTCACACGTTTGTGCCCTCGAGCATCACAGTCCCCAAAGCCCTTCCTGCCTCTGCATCGACATCGTTCCGCAGAACGAGGCTTTCATGAAAGACATTACAGCCAAAGTGCGAGCAAAGGCATCGCATTTCAATGCCCCAGTCCTCCGGCAGCTCCAAGATTCTGTCGAAGTTCCTTGCGACCATGGAAGTGGCGGTCACCAAATCTGGCACAACACTCAACCCTAGATACTATTTCGCTTCGGTTCTTCGGCATGGCATAGTCGATGATCAGGCCCTGCCGACCAGTGCCAACCGCCATAGTTCGGATGGAGGGCTGAACCGCAAATCGGAAAAGCATCACCCGCGATGATTCAAAAGCCTCGCCAGCTAATCACTCTACTGTTCAACGCTGCACTGCCTTTTCCTAGAGCACCCCAATCGCGCAAAGATAGGTCAAGAAGCATCTTTGCAAACGTAGCTCTTCGCTTGGCCTCATCGGCCCGCAGCCCGTGCGCGTCCAGTGCGAAGCACTAGTTCCACCAGTTAGCTACGAAATGCTGAGGCACCGACCCTCAGGCAAGTCTGCCAGGACACTCTCCAGCAATGCCTCCATTCTAACGAGAGGCTTTGAAGCAGCTTGTTCGATTGGACATGCTGCGCCCGTGCAAAGGCATGCATAGGGCTACTGTGGGCCTTCAAATTTAGTTGCGCGGCTCTGCACTATGTTGTGGGGAAAGTGCGTTCCACAGAATGACCCGAATGGGCCTCCAGGCGCTTTAACTCGCCGCCCCCAAACCTCAAGCAAGCAGCTGGATTTCACTACTTGTGCCAACACCTCGGGGAGATGGTAAAAAAAAGTACTTCTTGTAGCGGCTGTGGCAGTAGGCATTGGAGCGGCTACACTAGTGTTTGTGCTATCAAGGCGGCCTGTGCAGGCAGGCAGCTCTGTCATTTCCATAATCAAATGATGGTTGTAGTCCCGGCCCTGCTGCATGAGCTGCTTGGGCAAGGACTCAGGAAAAACCGGATTCAAATACCACAGAACTTTATCCTCAGCTTCATCTCCAGGCACTCACAAGCAACGCTTCCGCTGACACTGCACATTTGCATGCTCAACCAAACCTGCCAAGACGTGCCGAGGATCTGCCAACACATTAACGAAAGGGATCGGCAGAGCCTCAAACTTAAGCTTGAAATTCCAGAGACCCGACAGGTTCATCATCCCCAACAGCTCAATCAGCTTGATCAACACCCGGCCGCCACGATCACAGCAATCGAACTGGGCACGCCCCAGATATTCGAATTGCTTCGGCAGGCAGTCTGGGGAGCTAAGAGCAACTTTGCGCTTGAGGAGGTTCGCTGTTGCAAAGTCTTTGCAAGAGATCCAAACAAATTTGTTCTCACGCGGTAGAGGGAATGTGTCATGAATCGTTGCAAGAATTAATACCTTCCCCTCAGAGCGATTGCAGTCTTCGCCCGCAAGGTCAGAGCAGTATCTGGAGACCTTGCCGTCACAGCTAGTAACGTGCTCTGGGTAGTTTGGCCATGAGGCAGCTCTTTGGCATGCAGGGTCAGCGTCGCTCGCCGAGAGCTCTGTGGCACCATCCAAGAACGGAATTATCTCCTGGCCAGTTGGAGTTTTCAAACCTAGTGTGTTGACCAACTCCACTTCACCACCTTCCGTAATGCGGCAGAAGAGTGCTCGATCTGTGTACGCAGGCCCCTTGTGGACCTGCGTTCCACCGCTGCCAAAAGCAATGCCCGCTGCAACCGATGGGTTCAGGAAGATGGAGCCGAGCACGGAATGGGAATCACGTTTGAGCGGCTTCAGTGCCTCTTGCAAGCTGAAGATACCGGCGCCGGCAAAGCAAAGCACCTGCTGCCCAGCGCCAATTGGAAGAATCTTCTCCAAGCGTCTCATGTTGATGACCACGCTTGGACGGTCGCAGCCGGAACCCCTAGGAACCGAGCCACCCGTCAGCCCGGTCTTTGCTCCCTGAGGTATAATGGCAGTGTCTGCTGCGACGCAAGCTTTCAGAACTCGGAGGGCCTTGCTGCCACCATGCCACACAGAAAGGCCACAAGTAAATTAAGCATGAATGAACTTAGACTTAGTCAGTATGTCTTTGAAGCCTCATCCAAGGTCCCAGGTTTGACCACAGCAATGGCACGGCCTTTGCCCACCATCGTGCCGGTCTCATCGGCATTTTCTAGCACATTTTGCCGGCCAACCTTTCACCACATGTCACTTGCACGCGCACTCCTGAACTCTGAAATGGTGGCTTAGCCTTGCTACGCGATTGATCATGAACTGCGACAAGCAAAGAAAATTAAGCGCTTCAGGGCAACAATGAGCCGAAGGTTTTGCGCCAACTCTTTCTGAGCCGGGGTCAATTCCTGGCCATGAACGCAGCCCATGTCCGCATATGACGCAGATTAGTGATTAGTGCGTTCTGGAGAGGCATTACTGTAGAACTGACCACCGCTCCCCGCCTGGTCACAGCACACACGAAAGCCAGAACCAGGTAGAACACGCTCCCGCAGCCTGCACTGTAGGAAGAGCGTCACTGGCTTGGGATGCATGCAGGGCCCTGCTACAGCTACTAATTACAGATACAGCAGCACTGCAGAGCACCATGAGGAGCTCATTCACCACAAGCATCTGAATCTGCGGTGGACAGCCCCTCCTGCCCTGGCCTTGAGTCTGCGAAGGTTGCAGACAAGCCGAAACCAAAACCAAGGACGCCGGCAGCCACGACGGTTCCGGCGCCATAGGTCCTACAAGTGCAGCACGCGCGATGCAATCCGGGCTGCAGTTCATAGATACGGGCCAGGTCGGCCCGTCCTTTCACTAGAGGACGTGCGGGGCGCCCAGCGGAGGAAGCGAAGTGGTCGAGACAATTTCATGGCTTTATAGGTCTCTGGGCAGGGCTACATCTGGCAGCGGTGGCCATCTGCTGAATGATGATGTAATGCTGATTTGGTTAATGCACTTTCGGGCCACTAGGCATTGGTGGCTCCATTCGTGGCTCCATGGGCAAGCATGTGGCTCTTGGTGTGCTGGTCAAATCTTGCTTGTCCATGCCTGAAGGGGACAGCAGCGAAATAGAAACATGGTGACTGGCCATCCTGGCAAGTCCTGGCTGAGCTTGAACACTCCTCTGTTTGCCGAGGCATCTGTTGAGGTGCTAATTGGCTGGAGCCCTTGCGCTGTCCTTTCTCTACTTGGGATCGACAGCTTGTCTCTGTGATGCCCTTAGGCCTACGTTGCAGCTTCCTTCGGCGCACATCTGTGCTCACTCTGGCTGCCCCCTCTGGATAAGTCATCGCAGCCTTCCAGAACTCTTGGCTTTCTCATGACAAGCGTCGTCTCTGGCGGAGTTCGCACGCGTCGTGAATAGACACTCCTTGCGCTTGCCTTTTGACTCGAGGGACAGGTGCCATGACTTGAGGATCTCGGTCATGGACATGAGCAAGGGCTGGATTACCAATGCCCGGTCTACTTTGCCAATCATGTCACTGCCTTCTGTCGTTGAGCCATGAAGAAGTGCCATCGGAAGTCAAGATCTTGTCGCTTGCTTTGGCGGACTGGTAATTCCCTCCTTCTCGCCTGCAAGCAAGATTCCAGCAGACCCAATCCTTCCACAAAACCCGAGCTTGAAACAATAAATCTGGTGCCTCGCCAGCTCTGAAGCACGGCTGACCGGAGCTGCGGCAGTGCTGATGCAGCAACGAAGAGCGCAGGTGCACGGAAGAGTGCCGCAAAGAGTGCCTGCTCTAGGGTACACTACCAGCGCATCAATGAGCACTGGACCTGGGAACCTAACAAGATTAATTATACCGGAGAGGACGATCCATTCCTGACACTCTGCTACAAATCGGACTGATGGAGAAAAGGGTGGTGATTTGGGCAGACTGCCACAGCAAGCCTTCATGAGTTTGGACTGAACCTTGTATGATGCATTAGAAGCACTGGCCGGCCATTTGAACCTACCAATTCCATCAATTTGCGGCAGCTGTCTACGCCTCGTAGAAGATCTCATCGACATCACCATCTGCAAGTGCTTCCATCTGCACAGGTAAGTGCAAATGTCGAACATGAGGCAAAAAAGACGAGATCATCATTGCCTGGTCCAACGAAGCTGTCCATGCTGCCCGCGGACCGTGCGGTTCTTGTGCAGCCAGCAGTGCACTGACCGAGAGGAGGTCTGGCCGCAGCAACGCCTGGTCCAACTCTGCCAAACCCCTGATGCAAGTCCACGGCAAGCAAGGCAAACTCGCCTGGAAAAGCCTCGAAAACAGCCCGATGGCTTGCTTCCACGAGGATTCCTTCGCAACACCCTGAGCAGGCGAAAACAGGCGTGTTCAGGCATATAGGGCTCATAAGGTTTAAAGTGCTCAAGCTCTTCCATGACTTCTTCGACAATTCTCAAGGCAATATCTATTCAGTGGCAGGACAGGCACGCGCTACCTTCCTTCGCCTTTTCCGCCACGTGGCAGTCCACTCTTAAAAGTTCATGGCTAATCTCGCGCAGAAGTGAATTCTTGAAAGAGGTTGTCTGCCCCTCGGCACATAACTTTGCTTAGTAGAAGACAAGAGCTCTGCGCAATCCCAACTCACCTCTGTCATGCTTGAAAGGAAATCGGCTTGCAACTCTGCAAGGTGCCTGCAAGTGCCAAAAAGCTGTACAAAGGAACAATGTCATGGCTCCTGCAGCACGCAAGTTCTTGACACCCAATCCTACGGCAGCCAATGAAAGCTTGCTGTTCCGGTGGATCTGCCTCTTGTGATTGGGCCTCCCCGAATGACCTCGTCACTGCCTCATGTCGACGTTCGGATGTTTGCTGTAGCCACCCTTGCTCATCCCAGCATCAAGCTGTGGTAGTCGCGTGGAACCCAACAAGGATGGATAGGGCGAGGTTTTCGGTTCACGGCTTCCCTCCCCCTCCAGCATGGCCAATGCCTTCTGCAGCTTCTGGCGCTCCTCACATCAACACTTGCTTGAATGTGGAAGACCGCTAGCTAGAAGATACGACGATTGTGCTGCTCTGAAGGCCTAAAAGAACGTCAGTAGGGCATCCCCTATGAGCTCATTTTGGGAAATCTAGTAGCAGCTCCTCGGCAGACAGATCGGACACGACACAGGCAACATCGGCTTCCGTTGCTGCCTTCACGTGGGTAGCGGGCAGCGACTGGACGGAGGCACCGGCGCCCATGTTGTCTGCCAACTGTGGTACAGCGCAGGTGGCAAGCAGGCAGTGCTTTGGTGCTTAAGCCGAACACTACAGGGTCACACAATGCTCACATGGGGCATGCACTGGAGACTTGGGATCTGCTATTTCTGCAGAACTACTTGCAGCTGTGTCGCGTTCAATACTGAGTTGGCTGTGGGCAAATTCCTCGGCTGACCGGTGCACTGAGCGGATATGCTCACATCAGAGGCCAGCGGACAGCTTCAACTTCTGAACGCTTTCACTCCGACTGAAGGAACCTGCTAATGGATTTTTGCCATTGAAGTACGATCAGCTATGCATGCAGGCGTCAGGGCGGAACCGCTGAGCAGCGTCAGCGCCGGCTGCCAAAGCCTCACCAATTGCACGCTCTCTTTTGCAGCTGTCTCGACATGCATATGCAGGTTCTATTTCCCACTAGTCCAGAAGCATTGAGCGTCCGCAGGCATCAGCAGCTGCACCAAGCATGACCTCCAACCACGCAGTCTTTCTCCAGTCAAGTATTTTGTATTCTCAAAGCAAGCTGTTGCCTGCTTGGCGTCGGTCCTAAGTTCAACATCCTGGCCAGCCTTGTCTGGGGCAATTCCTGATGAACGGGATACGTCCAACGTGTGGCATGCGCTGCACCACCTTCGCGAGCAGGGGCAGTTCACATTTGCGAGCCAGGTCTCATTTCCAACGGCGCACACTCTGGTACGCAACAGCATTCTCACACAAATTGCTCATAGGTAGGTGAGTATGGCCAAAATGAGCTGGCCCCTTTCTAAGCCTTTGTTATCATTCACCTGAAGCTAAGTTGCAACCGTAGGGATGTGGGTGTTGCAAAAGCGACAGATTTGCACGACACTACAAAGTGTTTCGGGTACCTAATTAAGAGATATATTGCTAGTTCAGATTGAAGCCCCACTACATACTATTACTTAGAAGAACAGCACAAATGCACTTCTAGTTCTGATTATCAGGCCCTGGAACGGGGAGAGCTTGCTTTGCTAAGGGTCCCTTTCTGTCGTCCATGTGCAAAGGATCTTGGTTTTTGGTGCTTCTTCTGGGTTCGCTACCAGCTTGGACTTCGCACCAGCAGCAGCGGTCTGTAACTACCATGCGAGGCAAGCCTACCTTCTAACCCAACTTGCGTGTACTCGAAGAAAAAAATGGTGCAAATAGCTAAATTAGAGATGGCAAACGTTGCATGATGACCGGCCAGCATGCCCTTGCTGGCCTTTCGGCTTTGGCTTGGCCACTAAGGCATGCGGTGAGCAGCACCACATCAGACTCCACGGCCTCCCAAGGCTGGCGCATGGGTCTATCTTGAGTCTACCTGCGTCGGCCTTGCGCCGCATCAGCATCAGCAAATCCGAGGCGAGATCTGAATGCTCTGAACCTGGGCGTTGCAGAAATGGGCATGAGAGGTCTTTGTGAGCGGATGCCTCAAAAGTCAGGTGGAATAGGTTCTTTGAAGCTGTTTCACGCCGTACGCCCCATAGCCAGGAGCTTGCCGAGAAGCATGGTGCGGAGTCCAACATCGTAGAAAATGAGATGCAGTCCTCATCGATGCGTGTGTGCGTGTGTGTGTGTGTGTTGCTATGGTGAACTTGGATTTTGTACTACTCAGAATGCCCCATCCGCATGCTGCAGGTCAAGTCTTGCATTCAAGTCTCCGGTGCACACTGCTGCAGTTCCATCCGCTCTAAGCAAGCCTCGACTAACCGGGCAAAACCACGGCTAGCAGCCAAAATCCATACACCAGCTTTTAATAGCAAGGTTTGTGCCCAGAAGCCAAACCCATTTCCCAGTGCCGTGTCCATGCACAGGCGCTTAGGACCGAGTTCCAGCTAACGGTGTCAGCCTGCACGGCCATTGCAGTCCTCAGCCGCCCCAAATGGGACCATCTGCGTGCAGAAGAGTGAGGAGGACACAAGGATGCGACCAAAAAGAACTTCCTGTCTTGACACCACGTGCAATTCCAGCGGAAATTGAAACAGCAATTCGGACCTACTTCAAGACCATTGGGAATGCTGCAGCAATGAGTTTTGCCAAGCTTCGCTTGTCCAAGCATGCAAAGGGAGAGCTGCCACTTACCAGCGTGAGCACATGCGCTCAAGGCTGCGTTGATTGTTCGCAAAGTGGGCGCCAAACCTCGCCCGCAACACTGCCAAAACAGCAGCATTGCCTCCAGTTTGGTTTTGTATGTCCCACACCGCAGGGGGCGCAATATGAAAACCACATCCTACGATTCGTGGCTGCCGAGCATTTGAATGTTTGTCAGAGCTGGAATGGGGACCGTTTCCAAGAAGGATTGGATTCATGTTCAACCTTTGGATGTTACAAAGTGCTTAAACTGAACAAAGGAGCACGTTGCCACTCGCTCACCCTTTCCATGGCAGTGATGGCCTTGGGACCCAGGACATTCTCTGCAGTAGCCACATTGACGCACCACTACAGAACTTCATGTTGTGCAAGCCTGACGCGCCAGTTGTTCACATCTGGAACAATCTGTTGAGCTTGCTGTTGCCCTAAGCGCATCCACCCATGGTCCTGGTATGTAGAAGGCTTCAAGACGGAGGGTCCCAGCATCCTTTGCAATGAAAATGAATGTAAGATAGCAACTGAAGAACCATTAACGATGCCCTCGCAAACCGGGCAATGCCATAACCCCGGCAGTGGCACAAGTTTGACTGCACCACCTCACCAAATCAGCTCAATTGGAGTCATGTGAGCCTTGCGGGCCGACAGGTAACATGCCGATTGACTGATTAGCCCCCAAATCTTGAAGATGCAGGAGTTTCGAGGTTTGCTCAACACCCGTCTGGCAACAACCAAGTCACTGCATTGAAGGCAACAACGTTGTGCTGCCCTTTCCAGAAGGACGGTGCGTCTTCAATCAGCGATAGTGCCTGGTCGGCACGGCACACTGTGAGAACGATCTATTCGACGAATTTCCGCCATCTGGCAAGCTGGCCGGCCTTCTGCCACTGAGATCCTCGCTCTGCAGCAGTCATTGCTGTGCCTGTGCTTGCCATGTTCCACGCTGCCATCTGCCATGTTCGCCATCGCAAACCGTTCCAACACTTCATGGCCATGAAGGTGATCTTGGGCCCCACTCCGCCTACCAAAGCAGACAACCCGCCTGCCGTCGCTGATGAAGCACAGAGGCGCCGGGGCCTAAGTCGATAAAATCGCACAAGCGATTCACAAATCAAAGCATTTGCTGCTGGGCGACTGCAGCGTGTCAATGATCAACAGGGAAATCTCCCAGTGCCGCGATTTGCTACAGGCGTTTGCCGCGGAGTTGAAGCCTTGCAGACAAGGCTCTCATTGCGCAGGCCAGAAGGCCAGAAAGAAAGCTTGAGATTCAGCAAGCACTTGGACAGCCCTGAAGGGCGGAGGAGTGCGTCAGCCAGGAAACTGATCGTCGTCAGCTTCTGCTCATCTCCGCCTCGTGCAAAGCGAAGCTGCAAAGGCTGAATCCTCGAAATCTTTTGCTCGGCCTGTGAGCTGCATGATTCGGCGCCACTGGGACATTCGCGCCCCTGCGCCCAGCGCAGCATTGCGCAGCGCGGCATCCACAACTGAGCACGGGGATGTCATGAAGCAGAGCTGTCTATGACACTCTATGAAGACAGCTTCAAGCGTGCTGAATTTGGGCACTGCCCCATGCCCAACTTTCAAATGCCAAAACAAAAAGCAATGTACCAGTGAAAGGAGCCAGCTTATGCAGCAGGTATCGGTGCTGACCATGCGGCGCAAAGCTGGCTGCTCAACTGCATGCGGCCGAAGGACCAATGTTCGATTGCGCAGCTTGGACCAGCAACATGACAGCATCCTTGCAATTGCCCAGTGAATTGTCAATGATTCGTCACATGTCATAATGCCACACAGCTACAGCACCCTCCAATCCAATTACCCACACATGGTGCTCTGACAACTGGTAACTGAGTGTTCGATTGCTTGTTTGCTTGCCTGCCTATAGGTCAGTGTCAAGGCAGACGCTATGGGCCGCAAACCAACAAAGACCATTCACCAAAAGCAAGATGCAACTCCTGTATAATCTTACGGTCACTTTGGTTGCGGTGCATGTGGTGTCTGTGGTCTCCTCCCACAGACCACCTCGATCGCAGGTAGCCGCAGCGGCGCTGAGCACAAAGGCATCGAGTTTGAGCCCTGGCCGCAATGCTACTCAGCGGCTACTCCTGCAACGTCTTCCTTTCTAGTTCCTAAGGTCGTGATGCCCAAAGCCTTGGCACAAGATCCATGAAGTCCAGGCTTGCTGCCAAAGACTGCGGCGGTTGGCTGCTGAGATGGAGAAGGTGAGCTGGCGCAGCTGGCGCGGGTCTGCACCTTCGGAGCGCTGTCTGACAAGCTCTGCACGGCACCCAGCACACCCTCTTACACCATCACCTGCTGGCGGTTGCATCAGCCATGGCCATCTAGCGACAAGCAAGAAGTCAGAAGAGAACAGGCAAGGCTCTTCCTCAACTACGTTAAATGCACGGCAAGCTCCTGCTGATGAATATCTTGTCTTGGGACACATTGAGTGAAGTTCGTCGGGATTGATGAGAGCCGGCCGCTATCAGCCAATTCGGCGCGAACTAGAATCTCTACAGCTGCTTGCCGGGATCATCTGCACAGACGGTGTATACCGTCTCTCATTCTGGAACTTGTGTTTTGCAAATCCCTCCTGCATGATCATTGCTTTCAGCATGAGCGCGCTAACCCCACAGAACAACCAGAGCTTCACCGTGATCTGGCTGAAGTGTGTCATCTCCTACCCAGCGAGCTGGCGGCCTGCAGTGGAAAGCAATCGTGCCATCACGCAGTGCTGGAGACTAGCTGCTCAACCCTGCGTGCGGGAGCTCGCCCCAGAAGCAGGAAACAACAAGCAGACCAGCACAAATGCCGGGACCTACCTGCATCAGTAGCGTCTTTGCTGAGAAGAACTTGTCAGGCTGTGGTGAGGCTGTACAATCTGCTCTGCTTAGGGCCATTCGTGGTTCAGCACGGGTTCTTGGCGTCTCGCCACCTTAGTGTGATCCCTCCATGAGAAGCCATGCTTGAACCACTAGACCTTTGTAATTCCACCCAACGTCTACGCATGTTTACGCTTAAGCTGCCCTGGTAGTCAAGTGACAGTCCAGAAGACAAGAAGTTGTGAGACTTGGCCTATAACTACCCGGCATACCGTCACAGACGGTAGCTTGCAATAACACTTGTGAGCGGGATGTTACTTGAACAAGGCCTTTTTGTGCCGACAATTCTTGATTCACATTCCTTCTCGGCTTGGCTTCTATTCTCGGCTAGCCTTGCTCATGTACCCTGCTCGCTGAAGAGCATGGACTCAACGTTTCTGCCAAGTCTTGCTCTTGGTACCCCACTGCCAGCACGGGTCCCAATTTCTGCAATTGTCTGCAGCATTGTGCAGCTTATCGCTGACAGGGCGAGAGAGCTGCTTAAGGGGGCTTCACGGCCACTGGAATCCGGCTAATGGTTGTCAGTTTATTGGGTCCCGTGCCAGTTGGTTGGCTTTAAGTTAGGTGAAAAACCCACAGATTCTTGACCGAGACAAATGCTCAAGAAGATTTTGCCAGCTAGTCGGACGAAGGATGCATGGCTAAAAACCTGTGGGACAGCTTGTTTACAGTGCAATGATACAGGTGGATCGACGCACTCTCCTGATTCGACCATTTCTCGGTGGCTGGATCATGTCATGCGGGCGATGGAACACTGTGACAGCAGGGCGCAGCTGAGAGAACGGGCCTGCAACGACTGACTGAACACTATGGACACTGTAGAGCCTGCCGGTTAGAGTGTGCAAGGAGAGTATTGCGGATGAGCGCTCTCGCACCTCAGGCAGTGTCAAGCGGGACGAGATATCCAAGAAATTCTCTGGCGCGTGCTCTTCCTCAGAGCTAGCCGAGCTAGCAGAGCTGGCAGAGCATGCCCATTCGGCATTCCGCTCCCTCCCAGTTGCTTGCAATTCTCCTGCTATGTCCTGCTTGCAAATCGGACAAAGGCGGTTTCCCGACAACCACTTGTCCACACAGCCTGTGTGAAAAGTGTGGAGGCAGCGCAGGGCCCGCACTGAGTCGCCGTCCTGGAAATTATCCAAGCAGATTGCACATGTCCCATCACACCTGTCGCCCTGTATGGAGCTGTGGCAAAAGGTGTGGCACGCCGTGTTGTTGAAAATCTCCAGCTCGGAGCATCCGTCATGTGCCTGTGGCGGTGCCTGCGGCGGTGCTTCCCAGTCTTCCTCATCCTCGTCATCAGAAGGTGGTAAGGGCGCCTCAGGATGAAAAACGTGAATGTCGTACGCATCAGGATCCATCCTCAGTCGCCTTCCATGTGAAATAGCATCTGGGAAGGGCAGCGGCATGAAAAAAACAGCCCCTCGCGAGAGGCTATCCATGGCACGATGCGGAGCACTACAAGCTAATCGGGCTCCAGAGGGCAAACTCGTGCAAAGTCTGATGTCATCTTTCTGAGGCTGAACTGGGGATTGAGGGACACCTAGATCACTGTGTGCT
The DNA here is from genome assembly GCA_905231905.1 of Symbiodinium pilosum. Classification (NCBI taxonomy): domain Eukaryota; class Dinophyceae; order Suessiales; family Symbiodiniaceae; genus Symbiodinium; species Symbiodinium pilosum. The sequence goes on from CAJNIZ010043243.1 coordinate 42,896, forward strand.
CCCTGCACTGCGGCAGTCCTCCTGACTTGCCGCGAGTCTTGGACCATGGAAGGATCCATACGTATATCAATCTCATATCTCCGAGTTGATTAGTAGAAACAAGTCCGTGAAGCCACCCCTTGCCAGAAGTTCTCCGAACTTGCTAAGCTCAGCAGCTAGTTGGCAAGTACGTGCCAGCAAGAGGAGGCTCTAAGTTCAACACGTCTCTTAGCTCTTCTGCTGACTGAGGTCATTTTTGTTTTCTGCATCCACGCTTGCGCAGTCGTCCTATGCATATCCATCATGGACTTGCCATCTCGCTACTGGAACTTGATCTCGAGCAACTATCGCTGGAACTGTCCGAGTCGCTGGTTCTGCTTGGACTGGATGGCTGATGAGTCTGACGAGTCACAGGTCTTGTTACCCGTGGTGCAGCCTGCTGCGCTTGTGGCGCTTGCGGCGCTTGCGGCACGGCCGCCCGAGCTAAAGCGCCCGGCTGGCACGGCCTTTGCGCACCAAGGTTCAGCTGACCGCTGGGCTGGTGGCGGTGCTGGCACCTTGCCCACATGCGACGCTCCCCGATCTGGGACGCGCCATTGACAGCTCCATGGAGCATAGCAACCCTGTAGTTGTGCAAACGCTGCATGAACGCGGATGCCGTGCTTGTGGAAAGAGCAGCAAGTGTGGACTGAATCTGCACTGCCGGGCCACGCTGCACAACGCCAGGTGGCGCAGAACGTGCAGCTACCGCCGCTGCATGGGCACGAAGTTGTGCTTGCGCACGAAGTTGCGCCCTTTGAATTCCCAGTGCCCTTTGGCGTGCCTGCTCAGCCTGCCCTGCCTCGAAGGCGACGAAGCTGCCAGCGAGGTCTGACTCTGAAGACGCTGCAATTTCCGGATTAATCACAGGCGAACCAGTGATGTCCTGCTTGCAAATCGGGCATAATCGGCTAGCCTCCAACCACTGATCCACACAGTCACGGTGGAAGGAATGAAAGCAGCGCAACACTCTTACCCAGTCACAGTTCTGGAAATTTTCTAAACAAATCACGCATTTACGGTCTCGCATCCGTTCAGACTCACCAGCAGGTTCTGTGTTGCAGAATGTGTGGCAAACCGAATTCTCGGCAATCACGTATTTGCTGTAATGACCGCTCCAGCTCACTTGTGGCCAAATGTCGTCGTCGTCAGAAGGAACTTGAGCGTCGAAGTTGTTGTCGAAAACGTATCTATCATACTCGTCCGGGTCACTTATCGGCAACCTTCTTGACGGTCCATTCGGCATGGCTGCGGCATAAATCACTCTAGTCTGAGATGCCTAACTTCCTGCATCTGACCTTGAGAAGTCTGTTGCGCTTCTGCTGCGTACTATTTCTCTCGAGTTCAATTCCAAAACACGGCCGCGGCCAGCTTATGTACCTCACTACGCCAACACATTCGACTTCATCGTGCTTGATTTCAGCTTACACCTTAAGACGTGATCGACTGCCTGGGTCTGGATCGTCTTGTACTCGCTTGGGACAAACGGGGCGAAGCGGTACCGTTAAATTTCTTTCAGACCTTGCAACTTCCGAGGCAGAGATGAAACTGCATTCAATGTTCTGCAGGCAAGGAATTCTCTAAGCGTGTTGTTTTTCGTGCACGATGCCCTCTTTACGCTTTCGGCAGCACAATGGGGTCTGGTCGCAGCATGTCACAACTCCTAGTTTGAGGGCTGGACAGCTTGCGGTTGCCGATCGCCCTGCTTAGCATAAGGCAGATGGCTTGGACGGTGCTCTGCACACATCCATAAGCGAGCATCTAAACTTCAGAGTTACAGGTCTTCGATGTCCTTGATGGCATCATGAACCTGACAGCCCACGCTTCAATCGAGTCTGCAGACATGAGGCACCTATGCTTGTGAGTGCCGGTGATAAGCATGTGGACATGCAAGCGCGCGCACAATTGCTGGCCACGCACGCACACACTTAGAGGCACAAAAACGGCAACCACGATTGCCAGCTAGTTATTGGATCTTTGCTGCGAGCCTGACATGTGTGCTTGGTCGGACAGGTGCTGCAGCTGTGGCCACACGCCATGGGCTGGTCACCGTCTACCACCTTCTTGATCTTGGGGGCTAAAGCATGCCATAGTGCCTGCATGTGTGCAGAGCAAAAGTTCTTTGGTCCAACTCTACCAAACCTCTTCTACAAGCCGGCATGGTCAGGTAATTTGCAGCCAGTCCTCCAACGATTCCGCCGTAGAGGCTGGGAATGAGCTGGAAAGCTCTGCCGCTTTCGCTGCCCAATTGCCCTTGCCATCGCGCGAGACCAACCGAACCAACTCTCGTTCCAAAGGCTCAGAGCCTGGAGGAAGGCCACCTGCACATGCTCAGCAAAGGAAGCCCGTATGCGGTGTATGCGGCATAGTATGTGGTCATCCCTGTCACAATGGGTGCCTTCACAGGGTGCACCACACTGCTTGCTCGGGAGCCGCCGTGCAATCTCAAGGTACCGCAGAAGGAAATCACTTAACGACCTAAGGGTGGCTTGATGCCAACAGTCGCCCTGTGATGCTTGCTGGAACTTCCAAACCTTTTGCTTCCGGATATGTTGGCAGTACATCAATTAATCACTGCTGACGCTGTGATCGGCAAGCCAAGACACAACATCTTGCCGTTCTCACCTGGCATAGTCTAGTTGCAAGAGCGTTGACAAAAATGCAGCATCGAGACATCTACGCTTCTCTGGCTGACGTCTGCCTTCAGTCTGTGCAGTGTCTATGCTGCATGATCCGGGGGCGCTGGATGTGCAAAAGCTCTGCACCCTTGCAAAGCGCTTGCGCACGGATGCCTGGCGCCGCCCAGGCAGCGAAGAGCTCGGAGATGTAGTCTTCATCGTCCCCTCGCGCTCCACAAGAGCGCAGCCTCTGTAGCAACGCTTCCAACTCCAGCCTGAGCACCAACGGCTGGCCTATACAGCAGCTTTCAACACAAGACTCGGATTTGCAATAAGATTTCATCGCTAAGGTTCAAAGCTATTGTTTGTGAAGCAGAGCGCCATGTTGAATGAGCTCAGACAAGGTCTTCATAATCTGTCCTATCTCTCTTGTATGAGTTGGCTTCAGGAAGCTTGACGCAACACTACGCAACCTGTGCACTGCTGCAGTCAAAAGACGGCCGACAATCGGCTTCACTGGCTGCTGCAGCGTCTGCCAGTTCCTAGCTTTTTTTCAAGCAGAGTGAAGGTGATCAATGCGCAAATTTCCGAGCTCCTCAGCCTTGGCCCGCTTCCAGCTCAGAGCTTCAACGGTACCTTCCTTGCACCAACTTGAAAAAAATGGGCGCTCTTGTTCATTAAGCATCAGCTGTCAGATTCTTTGCTCCAAGTCACTAGGGTCATCTCGACCGCCTGGCACTGATGCGCCAAAACCCTCGTGGCTTGAACGAACAAGCGGCCGATGCCTCTGCTCTGGCTTCCATGGCACGGTCGATGGTCGCTGAATCCTCTGCCAGCTTAGGCACCAAGGTCGTGTCGGTACACGGCATTCACAGCCCAAGACAAAACCATCAAGAAGAAACTGGATACTGCCCATCGTTACCGCAACCCTCAATATCCCGTGTGTTTGTGGCTCGCATATTGGGGAAGCCCAAGCTTCAGCATGCAGTTGACTGCCTTCCTGAACAGTGTAACATTATAATATAAGCCTCAACAAATTGAGGTAACCTGCCTTCGTCGGCTTAGCAAACAAGACCTCGCTGAGCACCTTGCGGGCACATCAAGAGATATGCTGCTTCAGTCAGTAGGATGCCAAGGGAAGGAAGCATCACCAGCCTGAAGCAGCTGCCCTTCAAGCACCCGGCTCCGCGAAGGCACGGCGCGTACCTGCAGGTGATCTTCACACCCTAATCGTCAAGTGCACACACACACACAAGGATGCAGAGCTCACGGCTAGTGCAGATTTGCCTCTGGCCTCCAGCAAGGTCTCGGACAAGAGCTGGTCAGGCTCCTTTCCCTGCAAAGTGGGCCATTGGTCCTCCCAAATGGTTGTTGCTGCCCTCTTGATCCGGTATGACATCGCTTGACATGGTGGCTGCGTCCTGCTGCATTGACAAGCGAACATAGGACAAGGTAGCCAAAGCCTTCCTCATCGCCAGCTGCACAACACGATGGGGATGCACTCAATACATTGCATGCAATGTTCCAGCAATACTGTCTCCGTTCACATCTGGTTCCGGTCATGTGTTTAGTTTCGTCATGTCTCATCAGAGGCCCAGTAAGGCTCAGAGGTCGCTAGCGGCTAGCGAGTTTGCCAAGCGGCAGTAGGGCATCGCCGTGCAGTGCTGCTGCAGCACCAAAAGCTGCTGATGCACCCTCGCCATGCAACGAGCATGCTGACCCTCTACAACTCTCTACAGATTCAGACATCTTTGCATCAACTAGAACAGCCATCACGGCTTTGTTCCTCAGACTGAAGCCCTATGAGCCCCTACGCCTACGCCCTCCATGGATGCTGCGACAGATGCCTTTACTTGGCCAGCAGCAGCCAGGGCCTGAGCCTCAGTTAGTTCGAGGTGAGTTTCAGCTTCACTCCACAGCATCCGTGATGAGGCAAGCAGCTTCCTCAATGGCTGTGCTGATGTCTCGCGCCATTGGAAGATTGACTTCTGAGCCCAAAAGCGCCCATTTTGCAGCATGCTGTTTAGAACCCCGACATTGGAACATTCCTGGACTCGCTTCCACTTGAAAGCTTTTCAAGGGCCACGTATTTTCATTAGGAGTCTGCACCAGAGGCTGGGCTTTGCAGGCAAAGCAGAGACCCAGGGCCCAGTGGCCAGGATCAGATTTGTCCAGAAACAGCTAAGCTGACCCAACCTGAATCTTGACAAGCGGAACGGCTGGTGTCTCACACAAGGTCAGTCTATGCGTCGCGCTCTGCCCAGCGCATTGCCTGCTGTCTTGTTTTCGAGCTAATGCCGTTGAGCACGAGACCATTCAGCAGCTACAGGTCTGCAGAACATGAGACTCAGGTGCTCTCGCCCTGACTCTTGCAAGTTCAAGCACTGCAGCAGCAGAAGCGGGCTGAACCTGAGGCTTGCCCTCTGAAACCCCACGCTGAGCTTAGCGCAAATTAGCTACACATTTTATCTAGACATGCTTTTGAGAAATCTCGAAAACAGCAAAAACCTCGGGCAACCCGGGCTGTACAATCATGCCACCCTGAGAGACACCGCTCAGCGGTTTCAGGTGATAAACGACTTCAAGCTGTATCTGCCAGCACACTGGACCATATCCTCACTCTTTGGCCAAAAGCACTTCAGCCATGAACCAACTGGCACGCCCCGGCTGCCTCCTGCTAGTTCAACTTTTCATGGACTGAGCCTTCGAAGCTTGATCTGCATAAGTTTGTGGTTTCCCCTCCGTGCAAGTGGAAGCACAAATCCCTCCACACTGTAGTCCTCGCGAAGGGTCTGCAACAGCGACTCATTGAGGCCACTGCCGAAAGGCCGTGGAGCCTGAGCTCACTAAGAGTTGGGCACAATGCCACTGAATTCAAAATCTGGTCTGGAACTTACAATGGACCTAGCTTTGTGGCCGTCGCCCGAACTCTTCCAACCAAGCAACAAGGAAGAACGCTGCGCGACGTAGAATGTTACCTGCCTCAGTATGTGCGCTTACGCTTTGGCATGAGGTTGAGAAGTCTAGCGTAGCATGGAGCACGTTGCAAAAATTTTACAGCAACCACATGGAAGGGCTACATCAAGCACCCCGTTGCATCAAGCAGCGATGGCGCTGGAATCACCCAGCAGCAGCCTCGCACTCGCAGAAAAGGACTCTGAATTTAGACTCTTGTTCAGCAGCATGGAACTTGTGCTGGCTCCACCGAGCAGGCCTGAAGGCTCCTAGTGAATCCTCGGCAGCTGCTCCGGTGAGCAGATTTCCTGAATTGGCACAAGAATTCTAACGACTCCAACCAGCAGCTTGCCATTTAAAACGCTTTCACGCCAAGAAGCGCTCAAAGGCCAGCTCAGCATAGGCAAGAAAGACCTGAGCAAGAAGCATGGGCCTAAAGCTAGACAGGCTCGCTTGTACTTGTACAGTACAGCAACCAAATGCAATCAAGCAGCAGCGAACGGGGCACCTTCAAGCACGGCTTCCATGCTTTCAGCCAGTTGTGCACAAGGAGCACATTTGCCCAAGCCCGGAGCAGACCCCTTCAATCAGGAAGAAGTCCCAGAGTCTGCAGATGCTTTCCTCAACACAGCACGAGTCAAGCAGCAAAATTGATTCCATCCAGTCATTTTATTTAGCCCGGTTTCAATGGGCTTCAACTCACGCGAAAACAAGGTCAGCAGCGGCTCTGTGGCGATCCAGATCAGGGGCAGATCCACCTTGCATGCAAAAGAACATTCCTGGTTTCCTGTGTCAACCAGTTAGAAGCCACAGCCAACTTGCCATCCAACCTGAGACGCCAGCCTCTGCAAAACGCGCGTGGATTTTTGGCAGTAGGTGGAGCCTATGGGCTGCATTGGCTTAATTAATGTCATGCCGTTTGAACGGCACTGCTTATGACATGTCAGCAGCAGAGCTCAGCCCTGCACAGCAGCGCATCAAGGACAGCAACGTCTCGCAAAAGGCCGCTCATCGACTCTTCATAATACCCTTACCGGCAACCAACAGCCAATAGCTTGCAAAAAAGAAAAGCTTGTCAGATCATGCTGTCTTGCCGAGTATCCAAAGCAGAACGCGTCCTGGGCAACTTCACAATCTACTCTGGCTACTTCTACCGTGCTTACACACCTGGCTTCCAAGTGTCAGTGAGCGCGCGGAGACCACCCAGCGCTTGTTTCTCGGTGAAGCCCACGAGCAGCTGAACTGCAGCTACAAAATTCAGACCTGGACTTCAGCAAAGTACTCAAAATTAGAGGCGGCCAGGAATATTGCTGCTGTTCCAGGCAAGCAGCCTTGACAATATCCAACCTGTCAGCTTGTAGGTGTTGGGCAGAGCAACTGGGCTCATCCTGTTGTGGTGCTATCTTTGACTACCATGCATTTATCAGCATGGTGAGGGCGAGGTAGGTATCCAATTCCTGCTGCCTGTGCAAACAAGGGCACATGCATGCTGGGTGCCTGCGGTCGAAGAATTGCAAAGGCGCGGAGTACACCTTGCACACCAAGCCATCATCACCCAGCACAAGCAGCGAGCTTGCTGCAACCCCACAGGAAGCTCAAACGCCTTCCTTTCCAAACCTAGGAAGGGGCCGAGCGGCGGCTGAGCACCGCCCGCTGGCTATCATTGAGGTCTGCAGGCCGCGTCCTGAATTTAGGGCTTTGTGGTACCAGCACTGCTCTCGGACTTGCTTTTTTCCTCTCTTGGATCTGGCCTTGGGACGTCCTTCTCAATCTGCTTCTGACAAGCTTCTTCAGCACACAGCATGCCTGTAAACATCTAGCAGGAGCCGGCAGCCTGCTGAAATGGGCTCTGGCACACGCGCCTTCTTCCAGCGGCTCGTTGCCTTCCTGTGCAACATGAAGCCATGTTGGCCAAAGCACCAGCCTCGCACCAGCTATCATTCAATAGCCTGCTCAACATCTCTGAGGTTCCTAAGAAATCTTACTACTAAATCTGAAAGCGCGCCTGTACTGCCAAGGGATGCGGTGGCCCAAAATGAAGAGAGCCCGCAGCTCGCTCCGCGTCAGCTCTGCAGGCACTCGGTCTCCGAGCACCTTCTTCCTGAGACGAAGCACTTGAACACGATCGAGAAACCATAATGAAACCCTTGGTTCTTCTGATCCAGCTTCCAGCGAGCTGACAGCTCGGCTTCTCCATCCAGGCGGTCAGCGGCGCTACCATAAGGCATCGGGGCATCCCAGCCTTCACCACGGCAGCTCACAGGGGCAAGCAGCTACAGCCCTAATGGGCTGCAGAGGTGCATAATGGTGTAGTATACAGTATACGCTGCATCTGTTATAAGCCCACTTAGCGCGTCTCCGCCTGCGGCCAGGTTCGGGTCCGGCTTGATCCCAAGCCTCAGGGTTGTAGCTAATATGAGATGGATATGTTTTCAACTTCCTGCCAGGAGTACTGAGTCTTGCACAAGGCTGGTGAGTTCAGAAGTTCCCAGACACTGGCAGTGGCATCTTGCCAGAAAGCCGAGAACGACAGTCCTACCAACTGTTGAATGACGATAGCGCACGATTCTGAAGCTTCTGCATTTGCGGATGACACATGCTGCGTGAATCTGTGAATCTCACGTGAAAGCCACCTGGGCTATAAAGTGTGCAAAAACCTCAAACATGTCCGGACAAGAAGCAAATAGACTCAGTGCCAAGTCCTGTGCAACCAGCACCCACCTTGCAATGGATGTGAAAGGTTTGCAAAGACGGGATGAACCCGTATCCAGCTTGGCCCATTCACTTGCGTTCTTCGGCTGCTTATGCGCCCAGTCTGCGCCTCCGACGGACTGCGAGTCCGGTGCGAAGGCAGCCGCGAAAGCTGCAAGGAAGAGCCAGCACGCCTTCCAGCACATTGTCACATGTGTATACACCCACAGCCTCCCGCCAAGAAACATCAGATCTCTGGTTCCGTCCCAGCAAAAGCCTCAACGCATCCAAGCTGCCAGAGCTTCAGTGCAATCAAGACGTCCGGGGACGTCAGCGTTGCCACCGCTTCTCGTGCGCGCGCAGCAACCTGTACAGAATGCAGCAGGCAAGCGCCTCAAGGAGGTTCAGCTCAAGCCCCGAAGCTTGACCTCTCAAATCTCAGTGCGAGGCCCAGCTTGGAAGCTCCGGCTCTTTTTCCGAAGGGGGCACCCCAAAGCCTTCGCTGAAAAGGTGAGCGCGCAACCTACAAGCAGGAAATGTGCTATGCAAGCGGAGGAGCGTTGCAGCTGTCCCAAGGAACGACAAAGAAGCGCTGCCTGACAGTCAGACATGAAGCTGCTGGCAAACACAATGCCCAAAGTGTTCCCACCTCGACGTCACCGCTGAGAAGCACACACTCGGTTCGCAGCTCCATAGCCTGCAATTATCGCGGCAAGGTCTAATGCATCACTTATCGTTCACGACACCGACCTGTGTCAGATCAAAGAACTCCAGGAAAACGGCGAAGTCCACCCAGTTTATGCTGAGCCCTGAGGGGTACGGAATCCTGAGGTCAAGTCTGGGGCCAAGAATTCCTTTTCTGCAAACTTTATGAACACAATGTGATACGGTACCGTCGAGTGCAACCGTGCGTCTGAGCTTTCGAAGCGACGCAGGCCGACCTGTCAGGTGTTGAGATGCTTGCTGCTGGATACAAACAGAATAGACCGGACCTGAAGGCCTGAATTAATTACGCGGTCTAACCCGATTATTGGCACCTTCTTTGGCGTGAGCAGCTGACAGTATGACAGGCATCCGAGATGCATGAACAGCTGCTGAGATGTTCATCTACAAAAGTTTCAAAGGCTAAAGGTACAAAACGCTGGTTTCTTGTCACGCCCATCTTATGGAGAGGGCACTGTAAGCATCTCACACGAGGGTCGCTCACCCGCCTGGCCTCAGGTAGCCCAGGCAGATCTTCACTGGTGGCCTGCCAGTCCCCAGCGTCTGCAGCTCGAGCTGATCTTGGCCGATGCCTTCACACATCAACTTTCAAATCACGTAAGCCAATGTTGGGCCGAAGGACTCCGAGCCTTCCCGGCATGAACCCTACAACATCCTACAACGCTGCAGTCAAGCATCTCAACCGTGCATCCACAAAGGTCTCATGGGCGGGCAACCAGGCCATACCTCAAAAATGCATCCTCAGGATTCCCGGACTACCAGACCCAGACTTCACGAACAGCCCACAACATGCCCGAGCGGCACTGCAATCCTGGCTCGGCCGCACTGCGTACGAATCGAAGCACCTCCTGCAATCAAGTACGTTTGTTTGTTGTGTGCAACGACTGAAGCCATCATGTATGTCGAGTAGCAGCTGGTGCAACGGCCGAGTCAGATAGCGGCATCATGATCCAATCTGTCCTGGAATCAGGTTTTCTTCGGGCAAGTAACATCAACCGCATGCAACTCAAACAAGCCCTGTCAGACAAGAGTCCCTCTTCTCCCATGGCGCACATGCTCTCGATTTACGCTTTCATACTGACCGGCAGCTGCAAAAACATGGGGACGGCTGGTGGCTGAAGCCCAGGACAAGGTGGTTGCTGGGCTGCTTGTGGGATTTGGGGGCTTCTTATAGTGGTTTGTCGAATGCTGCGCAGGTGACTCTCTCAAGCACCCAGAAAAACTTGTCGCATGCCTGCTTTTGGCTAGACTGGCTCTTCTTGTGTCAGATGTGCCTTCCAATTTTTCAAACAGAAGCTTGAGCCGAAATGGCGAGACAGTATGACAGGTGGGTGTACAAACAAGCGAGTCAATGCGAATGCCAGACCTGCATGACGGCATGGTGGCCGTAACTGTAGCTGTTCAGCAGCAGCCTGGCTGGGCGGCTGGGACAAGCCCTTCAAACTGCTGTTGTTCTGCCTTCCATTCCATGGTAAGAAAGGCAGTGGGCGGGCTCCGCAAGAATCTGCATCCCGCACCGTCTGTACACTCGGAAACAATCAAAAATCACGCATCTGCAAGTATTTGGAACTGCTGAAACCTGCTGGCGGTCAGATGCATTGGGTACATCGCTGTACTTTGCTGTGAGACATGACAGAGCAGGGCCCAAATGAAGTCAAATGAAGGGCGAGACCTTCCTCACGACCTGGCAAAAAAGGCAACACATTGATGCGAATCAAAGTGCAAGACTGTTGTTCGGATCCAAGCGGCGCCGCGCCCCTGGCTATAGTGGTACATCGTCGTGTATCCCAAGTGGAAAGGCAGCCAAGCATATTGCAGGAGTTTGCCCAAAACCTTGCAACTTGACAAAGCATGACAGAATTCAAGGACTAGCCTGTCTTCTGCGCGCCTTGTGCACTTCAATGGATTGCTTAGCCAGCCGGTCATTTCTTCGGTCATCCTCCTCAGATCCGCTCGCCGCGGAGCCTTGCCAAGGGTGGCCAGAAAGGCCCATCCTCCTACATTGAGCCCCTGACAAACAGACCTGAAAACATACCAGAGCCTGGAGCCCACTTGAGGAAATATTCGTTGGCGATGCCGGAGACTGGGAGCAGAAGAGCGAAGCCGTAGAACGCACGCAGGCTTTGAGTCTCAATCAGCTGCACAAGTGGGTGCCCGGGGAAGCGGGGCGGGATGCCGCTGCGCAAACGGAAGAAGACACGAGCAAAAAGGGCAACTAGCATGGCAATGCCTGCTTGCTTATGGAACCACAAGAATTGTTTCCGAGTCTGCCCTTCGGTTCTGGAGGCTGCCTGAGCTGTTCCGACAGCACCAAAGATGCCCACTGCCATGATGAGGTGCAGGTGTCGCAAGGCTCGGCTGTAGGTGAACTGTGACAGTGGCTTGCGACTCTGCAGGGTTTTGTAAAGGTACCAGCCCACAGCAACAATGGTGGCATCAAGGGCCTTGTGCCGGATATACCGCTTGACATCTGAAGATGCTTTCCCCACCACCTGCGCGACAGTAGACTGCGCATTCCAATCAGAGCTCTCTCCCGGCAACAGCTGACCCACAAGCATGTCGCGGTCGCGCTGGACTCGAGCTTTCTCGGAGTGCTCAAACACCTCAAAGTCCTTGGTCACGTCGGTGCCTGCTTTGGACAGCAATACGTCGTCGCCACCAGGATGGCTGCCCAGGAGGGACTTCACATTGTAGACCCGATTGTGGATAATCATGTAAAGCTCCTCCTGAGTGTTTGAGCGCTGAGCAACCTCCGCACGAGTGAAGAAGGGCAGCTCGCGGCCAGCTGAGATCTCGGCAAGCTTCGGGAACCGAAGCTCCTCTCCTAAGGTTGGCACATCCTTCCCGGGAACCTTTTGAGCTGCTGCCTTCGCTGCTTCAATTTCTTCCGTAGATGGTCCTTCAAGCTTGCGCAACTCATCCTGCAACTGCCGAAGTTGCTCGATGGTTGGATCGACTGCAGGCTCTTCGCCAATGTCCCCCATTCGCGACTCCGGCCGCATATAGAACTCCATCCAGTTTGCACTCGGAAACCGTCCTGGGATCTTGCTCCACATGGGTGTGGCGTCGCGCCCAGCCCAGGCCAGAATGGCATTGCGCTGCTCCGGGTGGTGCAGGAGGAAATCCGTCAAATCGTAGACGGCACCATTCAAAGCAATCCAACAGTCATGTGGCTTGTTGTGGTGCTCCACCTCTGAAAGTGGGATGCCCCCCCTCAAGCCGCTTAAGCTCTTCCCGGAAAGTGGGACTTCATGAAGATGAACGTGGTCCTGCTCTAAGAGGAGGGCTTTGATAGACTTTTTGATGCCAGCAGCCTTCACGTAGTCTTCAGAGTCCAGCGCCACCCGCTTTTGCGTCTCCAAGTGCTGCAGCTTGGCCCTGAGCTCTGGATTTAAGCTCTTATCCTGTAAGAGACGAGGAATGCTGTCGGCCTTGCTCCGACCTGAGACCTGGCTCAGAAGACGATCCAACTCTTCCCTCACTTCCACAACGCGTGCTTCCCGCAGCGTGTGCCAGAAAGACTCGGACATAAGATTCTCATCCACACCCAACTTGCCGAGGAAGGACTCAGGCCTCAAGTACTGCTCAATTTTGACTCCTTTGTGGATGTCGTTGAAGAACTTGCTGGCGTCCTTCCCCGCCCAGGCGAGAATGGTGGTAGGACCTCCTGGGTGACGGTCCATAAATTCCGACAGGTCATAGACTTTGCCGTTTAGAGCAACCCAACAATCCTCTGGAATGCAATGCCGATTGACCTCTGACAGCGGGATACTAGAAGAAATGGCAGCTGCTGGCGACTTGTGCAGCATGCGCAGCTCACGTGAGGGCAGGGGAGCAGGAACACACCGAAACTCCTGGCCTTGATGAACCATCTTGATGTGCACTTGCAGCTGGGCCTTGTCCGGAAAGGCTTCAGTGCAGTAAGCACAACCTAGAAAGGACTTCACGCGGGAGATTCCCGCCGCCGGGTGCTCGTCAGACTGCGTGGGAGTCATTCGCTCACTCCCGGCGGTTGCCGCGAAAGGAACAGGCGCGGACTATGCTTGACCCAAACTTGTTGCGGTCCCCAAGAGTCAAAGCTTGTCAAAAAATGCTAGTTGCTGGAATCAGGGAATGGCTCTCGACATGCCCGCATCTCCCAAGAAGAAAGTAGGAGCGTCCCAGAGCGCCATAGAACGCATTTTTGCGTACTCCTTTTCTAAACGAGGGTGCCTGATTCTTATGGAATTGTTTTTGATTTGTGGGGTCGGTTTTTCTGGCCTTGCTGGCTCGCCTAGGACATTCTATGTTCGCATGCCATGAAATTGCACTAACTGACCGGACGTGCGGTCAGAAATGCTGTGTCGCGTGTTGAAACTCCAGTATTCTCTGAATTGGTATACACATGTTGAACAATCAGATGACGGCACGGCATATGTAAGTTTGCGAGTACTTTGACTTATGGCTTGGCCTTGGCAGCTCTTCACACACTGCAAGGAGCAATCATATCATGAACCAATTTTGGAAAGAATGTTTGCAATGATAATCAGTGGCAAGCCTGACCATAATCTGCATTGTTGTCGTTGCAGCAGCAGCAGCGGCAGCGGCAGCAGGAGGAGTAGGAGCAGGAGTAGTAGGAGGAGGAGTAGTAGGAGGAGGAGGAGGAGTAGTAGTAGTAGTTGTTGTTGTTAGCAGCAGCAGCAGCAGTGGCAACTGGCAACAGTACAGCATCCTTGCTGCTGCTGCTGCTCGGAAAAATTTTACTGCATAAATAAAGCTTCCGCAGGATCTGCGAGCAGTGGTTCAATCTGTTCATCCCCCTCCACCACACCCCATGAAAACCGGTGTGTCAAGCAGTTATGGAACGTGCGTGACGTTGCTCGCCATCCCCCCACTACTACATATGGCGTTCAACATGAGAAGTTGTACTGGGAAGCAGTCGTGGTCCATTGGAAAAGGGCAAACAAGCGGGATTTCTCAGCATGTTGCTCTCCTCCATTTCTCCGTCATCAGTACATCTGATGGGTTTCGTTCGCCATGCAGGCCTCATGAAATTGAAGCATGCAGAAGAAGAGAAGGAAGCTGGGAGGGTCAAAACGCATGCAAGCTAGGAAGCCAGAAGCGGACGAGCAAGAAAGCCGACCAGCCACAGGAACACAGGAGCCACAACAATTCCACAGGGGAAAGCACAGGGTGAAGGATCAAAAACACATAGGGGATCAACCAAAAATAGTTCTAAAAAAGACACATAAGGATCAAAAAGAAAAAGTGGCTGGCGTAGGAGGGCGAGGCCAAATCCGTGGATCAAAAAAACAAAAAGTGGCTGAACACTTATGAAAACTCATGGGGGGGNNACAAAAAAAAATCTGAGGATCAAAAGAACAAAAACCAGAAAATAGAACGAAGCCAACCCCGAAGATCGAATACAAACAAAAAGTGGATGAACACTCAAGAGAGATGATGAATATAACGAAATTCAATGAAACATATAAACATAGTGGAAATGATGAAAAGTCGTAAAATGATGAAAAAGGAAAGTGACCAAAATACAGGAACATGATGAAAAGCCAGAATAATATTGAACTATGATGAAAATGTTGAAGCATTACGAGAAATCATGAAATGTAGTGCAGAAGATGAGAAATGAGGGAACACGATGAAAGACAGTGGAAATAACGAAAACGATGATGAATCATAAAACATGGCGAACAATTTCGAAATCATGAAAACTCATGAAAATCATCATGAAACACGCATGTGACAAGTGACCAAGAATGCGAAAATAATGAACATGCTGAATGCATAAAAGGGGAAGGACATGAAACATCATGGTGAGAAACATGATGACAGATGCTTGCAC
>CAJNIZ010043244.1:5469-26909 GCA_905231905.1 Symbiodinium pilosum
CGAGGAGGCCTTGGGCGTAGCTACTTTGCTACAGGGTTTGGGGGTTTAGGATTTAGGGTTTAAGGTGTTTAGAGTTTAGGGTTTAGGGTTTGGGGTTTAGGGTTTAGGGTGTTTGGGGTGTTTAGGGCTTAGGGTGAAACGGCTACAGGAGCTTAAACAACTGAAATAAAGGTTTGGGGCACAATCCACTACAAGCATAGGAGAGTTATAAGAAGGCGATATGGTTTTTTCCCTAAATAAGGGAACCCCAATATAGGCCCCAAAATAGTACAATCCATATTATGGGGACCCCACCCTAAACCCTAAACCCTAAACCTGGGAACCCTCATATCTACGAACTATTCAGGTGTCTATAGCTCGAGAGACTGTCTTAATACTTGTTCTTGGGGACATCAGCTGGGAGCCTGAAGGATGGGTTTAGGGTTTAGGGTTTAGGGTTTGGTGTTTTTTTTTTATCGGACCTTTTCTCCAGGGCCAGCGGTCCCAGAGAGCGCCTTTACGGCGAGATCCCCAATCCCTCGCAATCGGTTTAGGATTTAAGGAAGCCGGATTAGATAAAGCAACTTGCCTGGGTGGTTAGGTCCGCATCTTGTCCTGGCGTGCGCAGATCCCCCTCAAAATCTGCTAGTATACTTGAAGGTCCTTTTTCATGGAACCATGGCTACATCTTCGGTGGGCCCCCCACCCTGTAATGGTGGTATAATAGGAATATAATAGGATCCTACTAGAATCTTTCTTATCCTTAGTTGTCACTATTACAGTGTGGGAGTTCCACCTAAGCTACATCCCTTAGACCCTAAACTTACTGATTCGGAAAGTAGGGAACCAGGGAACATACTCCCCAATATATAACCCCTATATACAACAATCCCTTATTCCCTACTAGGAACCAGTCAGTAAGCCAAGGACAATCAAATTACTGGGCTGGCCTCCGGCCATTTCTGGTTGCTTTGGTTTAGGGTTTAGGGTTTAGGGCTTCTTGGTAAAAAAAATGGAAAAGCAAATTGCAGCTCTGCTTACATAGGGTTGCTCAAGTGTACATGAGGACTATGAAGGAGTTCTGGTTACCCCAACCGCATCAAGGACCCCGTAACTATCATACAACACTCTTGTAGGGGTTGGGGTTTCTCATATCCGTAATACTACAGTTATGGGTTGATCCTCCTTTGTCTACAATTAAAAATCTAATGTGTTGGTTTCTAGAAACAAATCAAGGAATCAAAAAAGAAGGAACTGCCATCGATCCCTGCTCCATTCCCCACGAACAACCAGTACGGCACAGTCCTTATTGAGTTTTAAACGAATATGAACTGGATCTAAACCCGAAGCTACACACAAATCATACTTTAAGGGTCCAAGTACCCAAATATTGGGGCTTTAGGTATACTTGCGCCTTTAGGGATAAACTCTAAACCATCCCGAACCTTATGGATCCAACAAGGACCCTGGAATGAGTCCTGGTCGGCACGGACTTCCAACAAGAGACGGACGACTCCAATGTTGCCGTGCGAGCAGGCTGTGTGCATTGCTGTTACTCCATGCCTGGGTCTTCAGGTTTAGGATTTCGGGTTTCGGTCTAGTTGAGAAGGTCTTGAGGCGCCCCATATAAGGGGGACCCATAGGAATTTGGGACTCACTAAGATCTCCCTATAGACCTGAAGAGTTTTCTGAGGGCCTCCTTAATTCAAGGTTGGGGGCTCAGGGTTTGGAGAGAGGCTGGAACTGAAGAATGGATCCTTGGCATAACTACTGCAGGTCTGATGGGACAACCCAGAAAAAGGTGCGTCTTTGGCGCGGCTAGGCATTCCCCATCCCGATTTGTGACAGCAAGCTACAGGATACATGCTACGAGCCGCCAGGGAGCAGAATGGGTACCCCCATAATCCTTTCGTGGCCCCTATATATACATATATATATATATATCAGGAGGGTCCTGGAGGGCCCACTCATGAAAAAAAAAAACGCATGCGCAAAGGACGACACCTCGCAGTTTCTATTTGCAGCTCTAGGAACTCAACTTATACACGAAAAAAGCATGCTCCCAAATGTGGACCCAGAAACACAAATACACCCTAAACCCTAAACCTGGGCCGAGATGCATATCGAACGCATCCCGTGGACATCCTGCCTCCAGCAGGAGCCGCGCAATGTCAGCAGAGCCTCCCCCCCTAAAGGATCCAAAAATGGAACCCCCTAATAATCCCCTAGTTTTCCCAATGTTGTAATGGGTTCATATTGGGGGGTTCCATCTTTTGGATCCTTTAGGTGGTCTGGGTCTTTCGTTGGGAGACACGAAAGCATGGAGACCATGAGGACCCCAAAGGGTTTCCCGTGCCTAGGTTAGTGCTGGTTTCCCAAAATTAAGGGTACCAATTTGGGGGTCCCTACAACAAGGATTATAGAATCTGGGGTCTATATTGGGGTCCTTCTCAGGCAAACTACCACGTATCACTAGGATTGTCAAGGATCTCCGGATCGGGTTGACAAAGGCGTCTTCAGGGGCGGAGAGCAAAAACGCCCATTCGGAAGCTCTGTCTTGACATCACTCGAGAACCTGATGTTGATAGTCCCCCTTAAGTTAATAGAATATGGGGCATATGGGGATCTTATTTTCTTGTATTCTATATACTTAAGGGGGGCTATAGGGCTTAAGGGCTTAGGGTTTACAACTTAAGCACTTGCGAAGGTACATGCCTAGGGGAGGTTATACAGGGAGTACATAGGGATCATGTAGCGGTTTCACAGGGACTCAGGGATTCAGAGTTTGGGGCAAGCCTGCAAACGAAACGTAAGGGTACCCTAAACCCACAAGCGATCTTGAGGGTTCATGTCCCATTGCACTCTGTTACCGAAATGATCACTCTGCAGCACAGTAGAGTGGCGCGTGTGTTGGTGGTTGAACTACTTAAGGTTAGATCCTCAATGCAGGTGCTATCTCAAAGACGAATGAAATTCTTACTCTGAACTGGGGGCTACAGCATCGCTACCTCAAAGAATACTCCAATGACAGTTCACGATGATTTTGTGCCTTGCTAGGCCCAACGTAGAACTATACCAACCATGAGTAACCAAAACGGTTGAGGGTTCAGGGTTTCTCTTAATGATGTATGGAATCCCTATACGACCCCTAAATGCTCTCCTGTATGCACCCAGCTCCAACCCTAAACCCAAAGCCTTAATGATTGCCTTAATGGCGTAAACTCCAATTAGCCCTAAGAGCACCTATGCAATCCCAGTTTCCATTTGGTCCTCAGTGTTCGGGGCATCACAATCGCCTCTGCCTCCGGCAGACCCTAAGCTAACCTTGAACGTTAAACCCCACACCTAAACCCTAAAGATTTTGCAGCTTCCATAGATAGGGGGAGCCCAATATAGATCGCAAAAACTAGAATCCTTATTACAGGGACCTCCCCCAAAAATGGTACCCCTAATGTACGGACCCTCCCACTTAACCCCTAACCCGAATCCTTAACCCTAGACCCTAGCCCAGACCCCAAAACCTAAACCCTTAACCCTTAACCCTAAGCCTTAAAACCCCAACCCTAAACCCTATATCCTACACCCTAAACCCTTAACCCTAAATCCTTAACCCTAAACCCTTGACCCTGAAACCTAAACCCCTTTAGCTTGCCTCTGGCAGCAGCCAGGTGAAGACCTGTCTCGGCTCTTGTGGTCTTCTGCTGCAGATTCGACCTGGCCTTCACAGGAAACATCCAGGGTTTAAGGTTTAGGGATCAGGGTTCAGGGTTTAGGGTTTAGAGTTCAAAATTTAAGGGTTTTAGGATTTTGGGTTTAGGGCATTGGGGTACTATTAGGGTTTAGGGGTAATATTAGGGTTCCATAGTCAAGGATTTTGAAGTTGGGATCTGGGTTTTAGGGTCTAGGATTTTTGGGCTTCGAGTTTAGGATTTTGGGCTCAAGGAACTACGCGGATACAACTCACGCTTTTCTGACCCACCGCTTCAACACGGTACACACCCCCCCTAAGAGGAGATAGGCGGGCTCTGGCAGGACAAGAACTATCATCGCGAAACGACCGGCGTCGCTGCTTGGATGGTGGGGTGATGTTCTTGGACCCAGGCTTTGGGCATTTCCATCATGGCAACAAATTGGAACATAGTAGATTCCATTTTCTTTTCCATTATCCCAATATAACCCCTATATATCCCCATATAACCGCTGTATACCCCTATATAGTTACAAGAAACCCTAAACCCTAAACCCTAGCTGCTAGCCACTTTAGAATGCATTCTATCTGACCGGACCAAGCCCCTCCTGGTAGGCCACTTTACCAAAACGGGGTTTAGGGTTTAGGGTTTGGGGTTTGGGAAACCCTGCCTTACGTAATCTAAAAAAACGCCAGGGCCATGAGTCAGTTAAATACCCACACGCAAGTTGCGGGGGGTCACGGAGACTCGGTAAGCGCGCCGTTTTCCCTACTAGCCGCCCAATAACCCCAGGTCTCCCCATGGCTAACATACCCTAAGCCCTACACCATGGGTACTGCCCCCACGCAGTGACAGTTGGATAATAATTATAGCATGAGCATATTGAGCCCTTCGTATGACCCCTCTTGTCGACTGCTGCTGGGGTGGGGGGGCAACCCCTAAACCCTAAAACCCCTACACCCTAAACCCCTAAATCCCTAACCCCTAAATCCCCAAACCCTAAATCCCTAAACCCCTAAACCCCTAAATCCCTAAACCCCTAAAATCCCTAAACCCAAAGACCAAAGCAAAGAGATCTGACCTCAATCAACAGGCGAACACATCGCTCCCCCCCTCGATCCTGAGCTGAGGCTTTGCTTCGTGGGGTTTAGGTACGGAGTAAGGGGATATGTATATATATATATATTGTTTTAGGGTTTAGGGTTTAGGGTATATATATATAGAGATATAGACATACACACACATATGGGTACTTTTGGGGGTCCTCTTAATTAGGATTACAATATTTTGGGGTCTATATTGGATTCCCCCTATTTTGGGAAACTACCATATATACATATATATATATACATATATAGAGGATTCAGGGTATAGAGTTAGATTTGGGGACCCGAAACATATTTAATCCTTATGGCTTCATAAGGATTATAATATGTAGGGATTAAAGGTAATACAAATTCTACAGCGTTTTCTAAGCTACCCCTGTACCGGAGCGGGTGGGGTCTTGTTAGTAGGGGGATGACCCTTCTTCGGACATGGGTCTTCGTGAGCTCAACCCAAAATCAGCCTAAAGAATTTTCGGATAGAAACAGGGCCCTTACTTGTCCCATCACAACAAACGGTTTGTTCCTCCTGCGCAAGCCCGTAACCCAAGCAGGTCTGTGAGGCTCTCCCAAATAGATGTCTAGCAATCTGGGAGTGAGGCGATGAGGGCGGGCATTCGAAACTCAAAGCATGTTCAAACCCACCCTACACATTCCCCATGAGCCCTCAACCTTCTACAATCCCTGTGAAGCCCCTTCGAGGACAACTGAGCCATAGTCTAAACTCCTAGTATCTCCTTAATAACCCTATAATACTCCCCTATATGATCCACTGTATGACCACCTTCAAGGAGTTTAGACTCTCGCTCCAGTTGGTCTCTAAGTGTCTGCCGCCATAAGCAGCGCTGTCCATCCACGAACATCCCTCAGGTTCGGATCCTGTGGTCTTTGCAGAATCTCCTCGACCTGGACGAACCACCCTAAGCCCTAAACCCTTCGGATTTGAGAGTCAAGGTTTAGGAATCTCCTTGACCTGGAACACCTTTAGGGAGCTGCGGATTCAGGAATTAGTGCTTGGGGAAACTCATCTCACAACCACCCAGCTTTAAGATGTTCGGCATTAGGGGAGCTACACCCAAAGACCCAAGCCCCTATTGAGGATCATGGTGGCCCATATGAACTTTAGTACTCCTAGCATCCCCCTTAGTAAGCCCCTGTAATCCCCTATATAACTTTTACTCCCCTTTGAGGAGTGTAGACTGGAGCTCATATGAAGGCGAGTAGAGGCTATAGGAATCCTATAGGGATCCATGCAGGCCTTTGGGATTTCGATCCCCTCAACCTTTCCAACTTTGGATTGCCGTCTTTATCTGGGGAGGGTACGGAGGAAAGCTTTAGGGTTTGGGGGAGGACCCTCAAACTTTCATAGATGCTAACCTTCAAACTCTGCAATATCGTGTCCAATCATTTGAAAGCTCCGAAAAATGGATCTCCTTCTATGCAACCACTGCGCGGACGCCACATTTAGAACAGCTGCCATAGTTGCCCTCAGGAAGCCTACCACCCCTGTGCAATTCCCGAGGAAACGGCCTCAAAAGGTACATTTTGCAAACTCCACGTCCACTATATACCCCCTAACGAAATAATCCGATCAAAACCCCCAAAATGCAACCTCAAAAGAGAAAGCAAACCTCCCAACCCCCAACCCTGAACCCTAACCCCTTACCTGCCTGGACAACGACATCCTGTGCCACTGCTGCGACAAGGTCCTGAATTTGCCTTAACTCACCGCAAGGATCGGATGAAAACTCACGAGGCGTAGAGCTATATGGATTTGGGGCTTTCAGCTTGTGGGCATTAGGGTAGGACGAAGGTATCCTCAACAGCACCGTAACCCCGCGGTGCAACCTCTTCTGGAACCCCCTTTCAGACCGCTCCCATCTGCTCCAAGGTTTGTGCGGGCAGAAGAATCCAGCGCAAAAGCTGTTTGGGAAAAATCGGGTGATGATGTAGGGGCCTTTACTAAACAATGAGAATGGGGTTTGCTGGTATCATAGGTTGTCTTAGTAATTTTTCATGCACGAGCCTCAAAAAAGGGATAGGGTCGCCCAGACACAGTGTTCAGTCAGCTGTACCATCATCTAGCATTTGGAACCCAACCATAATTACTTGCAATCTGGTATACCTGTAGCGATGGCCGAAATTACAAGTGCCCCAAGCGGTTGAGTTCTAACTACAGTTACAGCTAGGATATGATTACTTTGGGCCTCTCAGTATCTCCCGTGAGTTCAGGCCGGCAAACACTCCCCCAAAGCAAACCTAGAACCCCTAAATGGACCCTAGAAATAGAACTGTAGCTTCAAAAAAAGTGGACCAGACTGCGCTGGTTTGTGGGGGGGGGTGGAATTCCAAACTAGGAATTCCAACTTCGTCTTCTGATCATCTGGATATTACTTTTGCTGGGAGCCCCATATGACCCGTATATGTGGCCAAGAACCCCCTAACTCTGGAAACCCCGAAACCTAAACCCAAAACCCTAATCCCAAATACCCTTTGGCAGACACTCCCTTATGATCTTACCTACTCCCTGAACCCTGTGGAGAAACTCCTTCATGACCATCTGGCTACTCCTCTGATGGGGGCGAGAAGACCCAAACCCTACACCCTAAACCTTTATGAGAAACCCTACGTAAGGCCTAAACCCTGAACCCTAAACCTTAAATAGCCCTTTATGACCATCTGGCTACTCCTCCGATGTGGGCGAGAAGGCTACCACCAACAGCTGCAGATCGCAGTTCGAATCCAGAGCCTCCTCGTCCTGCGGCTCAAAGGCTTTGGAGTCTAGGGTTTAGGGCTTCGGGGTTTAGGGTTCAAGGTTTAGGATTTAGGGCTTCGGGGTTCAGCGCTTGCGGGTTCCTAGAAATTCAGAGCCTGTTTTCAGTCCCCCAAAAAAACACCATCTCTTTCCCTAGTCTAGACACCCCTTATCGGGAACAATAGACATACGACTTCTGGAGGCGGGTTGCACGGCAACACCAACCCTCTCCGGAGCTTATGAAAAAGCTAGCACTGAAAGACCCCTTACCCCTAAACCCTCAACCTTAAATGAACTATAATCTATATACTCCTAGCATCCCCCTTCATAACCCCTGTAAGAGTCCCCGCTATAATCCCCTCCTTTAAGGAGTTTACACTACACTACAAATGATTCACCCACACCCCTGCAGGGTTTCGGGAGCGCCCTGAAACAGGCCCCTGATGAACTTCGAGAATTCTTGAGCCGCCTCCAAGTAATGTAGACCCATGATTAATAAACCCCCTCCCTTTAAGGGCCTAAATATTAGGACCCCTATTAAAATCCCCATTAAGGGGAAGGGGTTTATTATTAGTTCAGGGGTCTACCTTATGCCTCCTTTACAACTGGCCAGGAGAGTCACAGGAGTTAGCGCCCGCTTCAATTTCAGGTCACAACCCACAGTCGGGACGGGCTACATAATGGCCAGCTGCGGGGCTCATCATAGGGTTATAAGCCCTGGTATTTGTAGTCACATGAAAATCCACATGAACCCTGGAACCCCAAAAACAACTAAACCCGAAAGGCAGAACCTGGGTTTGGGGGCGTAACCCCTGGTACCCCAGTTTTACGACAAGGGTAACCTTTTTCCTATTGGTTGGTTGTATAAAGGAACCGAGAACCAAAAAAGGGTAAAGGCTATCGAAGGAGAGGGCTTTGGGTTGGAATCTCTTGGAACTTGGGGGTTCAGAGCACCCTATAGGAAAAAACAGTACCCCTAAACCCTAAACCCTTGCAGTACCTATACGTGAGTTGCTCACTGATTGCCACATTGCTTCCTACTCTCGGTTGGGATTGTTAATCCCTTGAGACAAGGTGCCCAGGCAAAATCATGATGTCTGTTGTGTTTGCAAGGTAGGCGCTGTGCTTAAGTAACCCGGTGGGCTCAAGGAAAGAACCTAGAACCTGAAGCTCCACCACCCAAAACTAACCTGAAAACCCCACAAGAGCCGTATTAAGTTGAAGGGGGCTGTATGACCTTCTATGTTTGTTTCGCGAAATTTCATGTCCTACAGCCTACACCGCACCCCTAAACACTGAGCCCAAATCCTAAACCCTAAATCCGAAGCCTTAAGCCCTGAAGCGTTAAACCCCACACCCTAAAACCTGATGTGGACCCATGATGAATAAACCCCCTCCGCTAAATAGGGACTACAACAGGGATCCTAATATTCGGGCCCGTAAGAGAAGGGTGTTTATTAATCAGAGATCTACACCGAACCCTAAACCCCAACCCCTAAACCCTAAAACCCTGAACCCTAAATCAAGGATCTGCATTAATGCGTGAACGAGTCCTGAAGGACGGTTCCATCCTCACGGAGCAGCCGCTGCTGAAAGCGTGATGCTCCGAAGAAGAGGCCTTCGCTTTGGGGTTACACAGGGTTTAGGGGTGATGGTTTAGGGTTTGGGGTTTAGGGTTTGGGGCTTAGGGTTTGGAGTTTAGGGTTTGGTGTTTGTGGTTTGGGGTTTAGTGTTTAGGGTTTGGGGTTTGGGGTTTAGTGGTTTAGGTTTACGGCTTTCAACACAGAGATTGGGGGGTTGGGGTGTGGGGTCCGATGATGTCCGGGGATTGGTAGCTCGGTGGCTAGGATGGATCAACATAGAGAAATCCGAAGGGTGTTTAAGAGAAATACTGGACAGTTACCTAGGGTTTAGGGTTGAGGGTTTGGTGTTTAGGGTTTAGGGTTTAGGGTTTAGGGGTGTTTAACAGAAATACTGGACATATATGAGTACTTGGAAGCGGAATCAAACGTGGGATATGCACAACCCCGTCGACCTCTGCTCAATCCTGGCTCCCCCCCACGGCAAACCCTAAACCCTGAACACTCAACCCAGATCCTAAACCCAGGGTGTAGGTTTTACGTGTAGGGAAAAGGTTTTTGGGGGGTAGGGTTTGGGGTTTATTCGGGCTTTTGGTTGTAGGGTTTAGGGTGTAGGGGTTTGGGTGAGAGGCTTCCCTGAAAAAAGGGGTGTACCAGGGCCTGGGGTGAGAATTCTTTGGAATCTGGTTTAGGATTGAGGGTTTAGGGCTTAGGGAGTAGGGAACAATGGAATATGTCATATCGGGATTCTATAAGGATCCCTACTCACCCATAGCAAGTTTGGGAGTTCGGGTGACGGGGTTTTGGGAACAGGGCTCAGGGGGAAGAGGCTGCAGGGATTCGCCGTGAGGGTTAGGGTTCTATGTTTAGGTTATTAGGATTTCCTTACAGTCAGGGGTTGGGGTTTAGGGTTTCAGGCTTTAAAAACCATACCCTACACCCAAAAGCCCTACCCGACACCCTAAGCCCTTACCCTACTCCCTAAGCCGTTACCCTACACCCCAAACCCTTACCCTACACCCTAAGTCCTTACCCGACACCCTAAACCCTTACCCTACACCTTAAGCCCTTACCCTACACCCAAACCCCTTAAACCATGAACCCTCTTGGAGCGCCCGAGCGGCAAAGGTGTCGCTTCAGCGCCCTCACGGTGCGGCCTTCGCCCGGCAGAAGTCCAGGAAGCTCCTCGAGTGTGGGGTTTAAGGGGTTAGGGTTTAGGGTTTGGGTTCGGGGTTTGGGTTTAGGGCTTGGGGTTTAGGGTTTAGGTATGGGGGTTTCATATCGTCCAGCTTAAGTAGATAGAATAAAATATGGCTTCGGGTATATTATAAGAAGATCCCCATGTACCCCATATTCTATCTACTTAAGGCGGACTATATGGTTGAGGGTATAGGGATTATATAGGGTTATAAAGGGACTGAATAAGGGTTCTATACGGGGTCTGGAGGGGGGTATGGGGGATATAGGGTTATAAAAAAAGGGGTGTAAGGGTTCTAAGGGTTCTGGAGCGGGGGTATTAAGGGCGAGTGGGGGAATGGAACCGAACATGCTATCTAGATTTAAGGTTGAGGCTTAGGCATCAAGGCTCCAGGTGTAGGGTTGAGGGTTTAGGATTCCGGGCCCCAAAAATGCAACACGTCATGCTCTTTTGCTCAGGTGTACGGCTCAAGGGATCCAGAAATACACTAGACCCTAAACCCTAATCCCTAAGCCCTAAGCTCTATGCCCTCAACCCTAATCCCTAAGCCCTAAACCCTAAATCCTAAGCCCTAATCCCTAAATCCCTAAGCCCTAAGCCCTAAACCCTAATCCCTAAACCCTAAGCTCTATGCCCTCAACCCTAAATCCTAAGCCCTAATCCCTAAACCCTGCAGATCCAGAGGACCAGCAAGCAAAAGCGCACAGCTCAACGTTGCTACGTGGCACTTAGGACCCCTACTAAGGGTTAACCCTTAATTACCTATAGTAGGAATATCAGGGAATCCCAAAGGGTTAAGGGTCTAAGGTCCGAGCTAAGTCGCAAGGAGATTACTCTGCTGGCGGATACGCAGTGGCTAGAACAGACGAATTTCTACAGGGACCTCCTATCCACGCAAAGCTCTTGCCTCACCCTGAGCCCTAAACCCTAGACCGCATATCATCCGTGAATTTTCGAGCTAAGAATTTCTGGAACTTAAATCCTCAACCTTGACACCCCAAACTGAGGTCTTTGCCAGAGTCATTGCTCCCCACAGAAACAGTTACCACAAGAAATCACAGCAGTCATCATACCCCTTCATAAAGCCACTTTCAGGACAGCTGGGGTAAGGGGGAATGACTTAGCCAAACATTTATAAACCAGGGTTTAGGGATAAACTTGAACCCTACAACATGCAGGGTAAGTTTCAAGAATTTCAAATCCCAATTTAAAGTCATTTTTCCTCTGTTCCCTATGTACACCACCATTGAGAGTGAGGTCGGGTGAGGTCGCTTCAAATTGCCCAGCTGAATGGAGGAACCCAAGGCAATGAGCCATAGCCCCGAACCCTAAGCCACAAGACGTCAGCTGGCAAACTCTAGTACGCGATCCTGAAAACCTTGCGAATCTCTAAACCCTACAACCCAATAATAGCATCCGCGGCAGCAGTAAACCCTAAACCCCACGATATAAACCCTATATATCCCTAAAAGGTTGCCATCAATTAGAGACCCCGTTCTGGGAGTCCCTATACCAAGGATTGTAATATATTGGGGTCCTGTTTGCACCCTCGGCCGGCTTCTCTGCCTCCCTAGGGTGCTTCACCTTGTTCGTCGCTTGTTCGCGCTTGGTCCGGGCTCGCCTGGGCCGGTTGGGCGCCTGCATAATATCCTGAGGGATCACCCTTGCTTCCGCCCCCTCGTTGAGGCTGCTCTTCGGGACCCTTCTGTTGTTGGTCCTGACTGGCGCCACCAACTTCGTGATGCTTGGCGCTTCTCTAAGTGGCAGTCGCTACGCAGGGATCGCCCGGACTTTGCCGGCATTGAAAATGGCGTCAATCGTGATACTTCTCTGCATTGCCTTCGTGCTTGGATGTCCGACGCGGACGCTCTCCAATCTGCCATCGACGCCGGTAAGGCGTCCAATCCTACCGAGCCCAGGCTTGCCGTTCGTGCCCGGCTGGGCGTTCTTCGTCGCCTGTTAAATGGTGGTCTCAACACCAGGGACCGCGACTCTCGGCATCGTAAGCACGGGCCTTCCCAATGCTCCTGCGGTCTTGATGTTGAGTCTGTGCTTCACGTCTCGTGGGACTGCCCCCTCTTCAGCTCTGTGAGGGGCGATCTCTCGGCCCTTTGTGGCCGTCTGCCTACGCCGATCCCCGACTGTTTCCGGTACGCGGGTGTCGTTCCGATTGGGTTTGAGGCCCCCGCCTCTCTTGTTGCTGCTATCCACAGCCGGCTGGTTGATGTCTGGCAGGCTTACATTGGCCGCTGGCACGCGATGTCCTTGGCCCCTCTTCCTCGCTTTCGCATCCTGGGCAAGCAGCCTCCTCCTGCGTGGTATGTTGCCCCTCCTCCTCGTGTGAACGCTAAAGGCCACGTGCTTAAGGCGATTGACTCTGGTGGAGTCTTTTGTGTGACGTGCGGCAGATCTCAGCGTAACTGGAAGCAGCGCTGGAAGATCACTCGCCTGGAGTGCCGCCTGAAACATGTCCCACAGGATCAGTGGTTGTCTCAGCCTTCCGGCAATTTCCATTTGAATCCTAATCGCATCCGCCAACTGGTTGACGATACTGCTCGCCTTAACCGTGGTGGGCATCGGCTTAGATGGAACGTCCTTCTCGGGAAGGACTTCGGCGCGGCCAATGAAGGCCTTTTGCACTGTTCGCGTTGTTCTCGGACCTGGCCTTGGGGAAAACGCCATTCCATCATGGCTCGCACCTCGTGCTCCGGCTCCACGGAGGCTGCAGATCGTGACCGCGATCATACGGCTGCGGCCGTTGCTGCTTGGATGCTGAATCATTCCGATTCTCATCTTCTCCAATACAGCCGTGAGTTTATGCGTTGGCATTGCTCTCGATGCGGGAGCGGCTCCGCTGGACGCTGGACTCAGCAAGCTGAGCGCATGCTCTCCCATCCTTGTGTTGTCAAAGGTAAGCCGCCTGCTTCCCTCGTTTTCGCTCCCTCTCCCGCCTGGGAATGGGTTGATATCCCCCCCCTCTAGTAGGGTTTAGGGTTTGGCATGCGCCTGTCGCATCTGCCTTGGCTGTTTACAGCCTTCCACTAGTGCCGGCCGGTTGGCCTTTCTGTACCGCGATTAGGGGGTGGACCGCAGTCTTCCCCTGCAGGTTTGGGACAACTATTGGGGTCCTGTTGGGGTTCCCCTATTAAAGGAAACCCCCACATCCTATTGCGTGTAATTCGGAGTTCTGCTCACCCTGATGAACAGGGTTTCGGGGTTCAGGGTTTGCCGTGCAATCACTACTTTTCCCGCGGAACTCTATAAACACTCCAAAACCGCATTAAACGGAGGGCTTCTCAAAATCAATCCTTCGCAGGACCCTCCTAGTCTCTGTGCAGTCCCCATAGGTCTCTTGGGTCCCTAAACCCTAAACGCCCTAAACCCTAACTAAGTGATCAAGGTTCTCACCCCACTTTTAAGCGGCTTGACCTACAAAAGGCAAGGGGGCTATAAGTAGAGTGATAAGCCCAGGTATATAGTCCCCCCTTAAGTAGATAGTATGGGGATCTTATGATAACATACCCAAAGCCATGTTCTATCCACTTAATCAGCTGACTATATGCAGTTACTAAGTCCCATCAATCTCCAAATATCCCTCTTTGGAGGCAAACCCTCAGCCCTAAATCGCTGATCAAGCACAAGTATTTCGGCTCCTGGTTCCCTACATGCGCCCCATCAGCATTGCTGTGGGGGGGTATTGTAGGGTTTTAGGTATAGGGTTGTAAACCTCTGTTGACCAAAAGAAAAAAGTCAACAACTCTAAACCCTAAACCCTAAACCTTAAACCCTAAACCCTAGATCCTAAACCTTAAACCCTAAGCCCTAAACCCCATGACAAGCGGCTCCTCGGCTTTCACCGAGATCTCTCGTCCCGAAGCCGCGCGCACACGCAACATGATTGCTTCAGTCGCATTGCAGGGCTTCGAGGTTTAGGGGCTTAGGGTTTAGGGTCTAGGGTTAGGCTGTAAGGGTTCAGGGCTTAGGGTTTAGGGTGTAAGGGCTTTGGGTTTAGGGCTTACTTAGGGCTTAAGGATATATAGCCCCAATACTGGAAAATCAATGTAGATGCTCATGATCTTTACTCATCCCGACCACTCACGTACAGGAGGGGTATGATGTATATTCACTCGGGCGATGCTTGAGAGTTGGACAGGAATGGAATGGAAAATGGAAAGCGAAATGGAAATTACTGCATACGTAAATCTTGCAATGCAGATATATGTAAATCTTGTGTTTAGAGCTTAAGGATTAGGGTTCAGGCCCTGGCATCCTCAATAATTTGCACAAGGTTTTGAGTGTACACCAGCAGAACAGCGACAAGGTGACATTCTTCCTGAGCGCTTTGAACTTGACAACTAGGGGTTTAGGGTTTAGGTTTCTGGGAACAGGGCTTACCGGTTTACGTAGTGGTGGCTAGTATGGAACAGGGGAATATGATCTCTATTAAACAGTATGTATTTATATCTAAAACCACCACTAAGCTCAGTGCTTCAGGATTCGAAGATTTTGGTTGCTTCAGGCTTTCGGCTTGCGATTTCTGAGCGCTCATAGGGTTTATGGCGGCTGCGGTATGTATACATACAGGCTCACCCCTAAACCCTAAACCCCTAAGCCCTTTAAGAAGGACCCTTAGAGGGGAATTATGCGAGAACCCGGAATTCTTCGAACCCTAAACCCTAAACCTGGGTCTATCCTATGTGGGGCCCCAAGCTGATTTTAGCTATAATCTACACTCCTTAAAGGGGGTTGTATGGGGGATTGTTTAGGGCTCAGGGCCTAAACTCCTTAAAGGCGGTTATACACGGATTATATAGGAGACTACTACAGGGGTTATTTAGGTGGATACTAGGAGTTTAGACTATAGCTGATTTCGCGTTTTAGGATTTAGGGATCACAGTGCCGAACAACCACACAAAAGGCTTAGGTTTTTCAACCATCTAACCCCAAACCAAATCCAGAAAACCCATCCCTAGAAGAACCCTGACCAATAACATACCAGATAAACAGCAGAAATACGTTGGAGAGTCCATGTGAACCCTCAATCAACCTGTCTAAGACACACCCCTCCTGCTGGCCCCCCCGCACTTGGAGGATCAGGGGGACTTAGTGGGGAATGGACACAGCAAAAAAAGACTACTATATAGTTTAGGGTTTTGGGTTTGAGGTCAGTGGAATTGAGTGCGTAGGTTGATAATTGGGACAACTGGGGTTGTCATCTGGCTAAAACAGATCATAAGTGTACTTAGTCCACGTTCCTCCTTCTTCCACAGCACTTTCCCTAAATGAGCTAGTGGCTGCGTAGGCCCTATCTTGGAGAGGGGGAGAAATAAGGATGGCATAGCTTAGGTGCGAAGATCAGACACCAGTACTGCACTCACTGGCTGGGGTCAAGCATACATGGTAGTTGTTCAGAATTCAGAATACCTGTCCCCCAAACGGCCGTAGTTAGGATCCCCTTTTTAGGAAATGTGTTCCCGATGGTCCCTTCTTTACAAGGACCGTTAGAACAACCCACACATGGCTGCTGAGCCCAGAACTCTGCCCTGGCGTCCATCAATCAATCAACATACTAAGGTAGAAGGCTAAGTAATTTCAAAGGGGTGTAGGGTATTCTGGTCCCAGGTTCTCTGTATGCCTTTGCCATGGGGTACCTCAAATAGACCTCAAAGCGATATTGGTAGTCATATTCAGGCCCTGGTAAATTGTACTACCCAGCTGCAGACAAGCATCACCGTGCACGCAGAGAAGCACATCAGGAATCCTCGACTGTCTTTCTTTTGCATGCTACACCAACCCTAGAGCCCTAAAACCTAAACCAATCCCAAATCCTAAATTCCTTTTTTCTGCTGTTACTTGTTCAAGCTAAATCCCTAAACCCTAAACTCTCAAAAGTGCTCTTGACAATCACGACCTAAAGCCTCGCAAAGTTCCAGGTGAAAGAAAACAGTGCAGACTCAAGCGCACACTGTGGGTGTTAGGGTTTAGGGTTTTAGGTTTAGGGTCTTAGGGTTTAAGGTGGGGGTTTAGAGTTTAGTTTTTGGGGTTTAGGTTCCCGCAAGCCAACTGAAAAGCCCCAGAGTCTATTCACGGAGCCTATGCTCCACCACAAGTCCAGCACTGTCGGGGTCACCCGGTGTATCGCAACTCCTGACAGGGCTGACACAGGCAGAACAGTCACGCGACTTAGGTCGAGTCTTTTGTGTTCAAGCTTAGGGTTAAGGTTTTAGGGTTTAGGGCTTAGGGCTCCAGAGTTGACAATACTGCAAATTACATCCGGTAGATCATGGAAGCCCTTGAAATGTAAAAAAAGCCTCGGGATTCATGAATGTAGTCCCAATATCCTTGTTGGGTCTTTCTGAGGCACCCTAAGTCATATCTATATATGGAGCTTTGGACCATATTGTTGGATAATATTGACAGTGATCTAAGCTTCTGCATTGCGGAAAAGTCTAAGCTCCTGCATTACAGAGCCACCCAAAAAAACCTTCTCCTTCTTGTGCTACTTGGAGGGCCACGGGGGCTGAGTAAGTAGGT
This sequence comes from Symbiodinium pilosum, assembly GCA_905231905.1. NCBI lineage: Eukaryota > Dinophyceae > Suessiales > Symbiodiniaceae > Symbiodinium > Symbiodinium pilosum. The sequence continues at coordinate 22,308 of CAJNIZ010043244.1, forward strand.
TAAAAACCCTGTAGCCCATATAGTAATCATAGCTATCCCCCTTATGAACCTGCTTACCAAGTCCCACTGACCCGTCAAGTAGCTCCGACTAGCGCGAGCGGGTGGGATTTTAACCAAGGATTCCAGAGCCTGCAATTCGAAACTCGAACTCCAGGTATGGGTACCTAGGCTGTAGACTTGAAGGTTAAGGTTTTAGGCTGTAGGCTTGAGGGTTTAGGGTTTAGGATTTAGCCTGTAAACCTGAGGGTTTGGTGTTTAGGGTTTAAGGTTTAGGCTGCAGACTTGAGGGTTTGGGGTTTAGGGCGCCGCCTATACTGTTTCATAACAGAGCCCAAAGGGGAGGTCCCGGATTTTGACACTACATATGAGAGAGACCCTTGGGAGGTCTCAGGGAATCCTCAATTATGGGCCCCCTTACACAGAGTTCCCTTAAGGACTGCTTAATCTCAATTTTGTTTTTGAGAGTGGTGTATATAACATTTAGAGTCAGGCTCAGAGACTCATGGTTGAGGGTTTGGGATTCTGGCAGTACAGGGCCGGCAATATTAGGATTATATAGGGGTTATATGGTGAATAATGGAAAATAAAATGGAAACTACCACAGCATAACAGGGTTATATGAAGATTAGATTCATTGAAGAAATCGAATTCGAGGCTTCTGCCTCAAGAATTCGGATTGCGGGTTTGGAGTTTACGGGATCAACGCCTTCTCTCTCCAAGAAACATGACATGCTTTTCTACATGAGTTTTCAAGAGGTTGAGAGGTGGAAGCGAATTTGCTAGTACTTTTTGGTGGGAAGAAACCCAAAACCCTTAACCCTCATATCTATATATATATATGTATACATATGTACATATATATATATACAGACCCCTTTAAGGGGTATACCAGTTGAGAGCCCAGGTACACCAGAGCAATCCAAAGGCCAGCGGCCGCGAACCCGGCAGCGAGCAAGATCAAGGTCATCTGCGTACGCAGGGGCAGCAAAACCCCTTAAAGGGGCTTCGGGTTTATAGGGATATACAGATATGGACAAAAGTGCCCCCTAAAGAGGTTTGTAGCGATATATATATATATATTTATAAGGACAAGAGTACCCCCCAAAGGGCTTTATAGAGAGATATATACTGGGACCGAAGTACCCCTTACAGGTGTTTATAGGGATTTATATTTGGAAATGGAATGAGTACCCCTCAAAGGGGTTTGTAGGGATGTATATATAGGACATATTGCTAAGGCGCCCAGTATCCATTAAGTAAGGGAACGCGGGTTTAGGGCTCAAGGTTCCCACCAAGAGGGCCCAATATCCTGAATCATCCAGAGGACTTTTAGGATGTAAGGTATATTCCTCTAGGTTCCCCAGGTACCCTTTTCCTGATGTTCAGCTTTAATAAGGAGACCTCGAAATACAAGGGGAAAAGAGTACTAGTGGGGCACCTAATCCTTGATTTGGAGCCCCATTTATGGTTTCATCTTCTTGCAGACTACTACAACGAAAACTGGGCATGATTTGCTACACAAACGGGCTCAGATAGGTGCAGGTTACGTAATTCAAAATAGAACTTGCAAAAAAAATAGCCTACATTCAGGATGATGAAATCCCTGTTTGTGAATCAAACACCCCTTAGGCTTCTCAAATGACTGAAGGCACCGCGAGAAGGGGTACACATGAGGGTTCTAGAGGGGTCAGTACAGCAATGAGCCCTCATTACTCATTACCGTGGAGGGAGGAATCTTGTACTGCTATTCCCCATTCTCAACGATTTACCTTGGATATTGCCCCCACCCAGTAACAGTCTATATTGGGGGTCCTATTAAGGGCTATATATAACGATATTAAAATGGTTATCCAACTGTTACTGAGGGGGGGCAGTACCCAAGATTTACCAGGTGGTGCAAAATTTCTTCCATCCACCGTTTAAGCCACCCCTCAGGGCCCAACCCGAGACCCAAGACCCTTAAAAACTGGAGCCCCAAACCTTAAGCCCTCGAGCCCTACAAAACCCCTAGGGTCTTCATCTAGAAGCCTGAATAATTTCAGATACCTTCCTGGGGTCTGTCTGAAGCCCCCCTTTACCATGATTCCAGGAGGAATCTAGGACCATGATATTTGAAATCATCCCTTTAAGCCTTCTATATGGGTTTAGGGTTCAGGGTCTAGGGTTTAGGGTTTAAGGCTTAGGGTTTAGGGTTTAAGGTTTAGGGTTAGTGTTCCGGGTTTAGGGTTATAAGCCCAGCTATTTGCTTCGTATTTGATTCCCCATTGCTGGTCCTAATGCCTACGGTATCTTAAAAAACCTAAACCCAGAACCTATGCCTCCCGTATGACTCGAGTTAATTTAGGCCCAAACCGAGGCCCTAAACCCTTAACTCTAAGCCCCAAACCCTAAACCCCAAACTCTAGACCCTGATTCAACCCTAAAGCCCAAACTCTAAACCCCAAACTCTAAACCCAAAATCCCTGAACCCTAAACGCTCAACCCAAAATAGTAGTTTCCATTTTCTTTTCCATTATCCCCATATAACCCCTATATAACGCCTATATGATCCCTATATAATCCCTATGTAGTACCCTGAACCCCTGAACCCTAAACCCTAAACCCCTAAACCCTAAACCCTAAACCCTAACCCCTAAACCCCTAAACCCCTAAACCCTAAACTATGTGAAACCTTTGCCGCTCTGAGCCCCTCACTCCGGGTTGGGGCTTCGGAGTGTCGGCGGCCGAGCCGTCCGAGAGATCCGCCTGTGTAGGATCCCTGGAAGAGGCTACGGGGGTTTAGGGATTAGGGTTTAGGGATTAGGGATTAGGGTTTAGGGTTTTGTGTTTAAGGTTTAGTGTTTAGAATTTGGAGTTTAGAGTTTAGGGTTTTAAGGTTTTAGTGTTTAGAAATTAGAGTTTAGAGTTTGGGATGTAAGGTTTCGGAGGTAGGATTTAGAGTCCTGGATTCAGGGAACTGGTGTTTGTTGAGCTCAGGCCTTACTTGGGCCTGGGCGGGGCTGAGGATGGTATGATATCCTGTGAGGAATCCTGAAGTCGAAGCCCTGAGCCCTAAACCCCGAAACCCTCAACCCTTAAGCTTTAAGGGTTGGAGCTTCAAGGGTTTAGGGTTTAGGGCCCTAAACACTTGAACCTTAAACCCTGAACCCAAATCCTGAAATCGAAGCCCTGAGCCCCTCATAGCAGCCCCCGAGCTCGCCTCGTAGTCGTACTTGCCATTGAAGCGCCTTTAGAATAGAGTGCAGGGTTTAGGTAACACTTAGTTCATGAATATATCGTAGGTTGGGCCACCGACCGCCCAGCAATATCATGGTCAGGTCCCTAAATACTCCGAATATATCGGTACTAGTGGGGGGCGGGGGCCTAACCCTATCCCAAATTTACCCTAAGTCAAACTGGCTTCTTGACGCTGTCTAGGGTTTAAGGCTCAGTTCAGGGTTCAAGGTTTCAGGCTTAGGGTGCAGGATTTAGGGTTTAGGGTTCAGGATTCAATGTCTAGGGTTTGTAGACGCCTCCGCCATTAAGAGGGATGGGGCTCTTTGCCCTAAGCAGTTAGCCTGAGACCCTAAATCCCCCAACCCTTCGACCCAGAAACCCTGGACACGCCCTAAACAAAACCCTACCAACCATCCGAAACCCTCAAACCCCTAGACTTAGGACTTAGGGCTTGGGGCTTAGGCTTCTAAACCCTAAGATAAAGTCTGCCAATCGCCCAAACCTCAAAACCCTAAATCCATTCTGCACTCTGAGGGCGCTGCTGCTTCTTCAGTGCACGATCTCGGCCTTACTGCTGCTATGCATCCCGATATGCGGACTTCCAAAATGGGGGTTTCGCCTTTTGGGGGTCCGCACAATTACGATAACAATCTATTTGGCTCAATACTGGGGTCGCCTTACGTAGCGATGCAGCCCTTGCACAGTAACTTAAATACATAGACTTCAAAAATATGTGTATATATATATATATATACATAACCCACATGAGCCCTGTATCCCTCAAGGGACGCTTGATTTTCAAAAAAAAATACATATTCATCTCCGAAACCTCCCGAATACCTGAAGACTTGCAAATTACTTGGCATCCCAAATTTCCTCAGCGTTAAGATGCCAAAGCATTAAACACCAAGCAATTGCAATAAACCCTACTAAACGCACCCTAAACCTTAACACCACCCTGAACCCACATCCCGAAACCCTAATCCCTAATCCCTAATCCTTAAACCTCCGAAAACCTAAACCTTGAACCCTAAAGCCAAAACCCAATCTAAAAGTCCTGAACCTTTGACCTTAAACCTTTAACCCTAGACCCTTAACCCTAGACCCTCTATTGACATGTTCAAGGAGAGAAAACCTCCAAAGACTTGGGCCCTACTGACCTTAAAGCCAAGAGACCCAGACTTGCAGCCCTACAGCCTAGACCCAGTCTCTAAACTGACTGGTTATTCGTCGTGAAGAAGGGCACATCATCTGTATATGACCCCTCTATTCTCTATGCCTTATTCTCTACTAACCCCCTAGAAAAACGGGATAATAAAGATTGATTACACTTAATTAAGGGGGAACCGGAACCCATACTTAGGACAGTACCCTAAACCCTAAACC